>JAQIWR010000229.1:0-25070 GCA_034695945.1 Glomeris hexasticha
AATAAATTTGGGAAATATTGAATACTTTTTTTCACAGCCATTTCAAAATCGCCCGTTATTATGCCCCACCCTGTATATATATATATTATTAAATACAATACTTGAGCAGCCTCAACAACCTGCGAATTATTGTTTTGTTCTGCTTGTCATATTTGACATATTTTTTGACTGAACCTACGAAAAAATTGGAACATATATTGCAAATGATGTGCACATGGTGTTATATATCACTTATGCATAAGTTGTTTATTATAGGGCCTATGCATGCATATAATAAACAACAAAAGTGCTTATTTAATTTGTATACAACAAATTTATTTGCTAAAAAGTTCCAATCCAGTTTATAAATATTTAAAGTAGTCAATTAAGACATCACCAATGTATATATATATGCTTGAGTGAAACCTGTTAGTGGTGCGAATACCTATATAGCTTGTGGAAACCTGCCAAAGCCAGAAATCAGAATTTGGCTTATATATATATGCATATATGCTTATGGAATGAAGACAATCTCCATTAATTATTATATGACGGAACTAGCAAGACGTGGAAATAATATTATTCTTTGTGCATGCATGCAAAATTAAGAATAAAGTGAGGTGCATGCACCTCACTTTATTCTTAATTTTTTAGCTTTAATTCCAGATTTATAGTCTTATGCGCATAATACTTTATATTAATTTCCCTATTTAGGAATATCCATCTTTTATTCACATGCAGTCTGTGTTAATTATGCCAAAAATATAAACTATATATATAACAATATATATATATTATAGCAACTGATCATTATTACCTATACTGCATGTGTAGTAGGGGGCCTATAGCTACCATAATTTTATATATTTATAACAATATGTAAAAAAGAAGATGAAGCTGCATGTACGATTATATATAAGACCAAGAAAGGCTATATCAGTGTATTCAAATTGAAATATGAGATGTGCATGCACTATTCGTATTTTAAATGTAACATGTGTTTAACAGATAATATCAGCAAAATGTGTTGCAAATATCATATAACAGTAGGCCTATTGAAATCAAAGCAAAAATTGATCGACTTGGAAGAACGAGTCTTTGCGTTAGGCTTAAACGTTCACCAAATAGGCCTAAAATATCCTTTCGTCGATATTTCCCATTTCATAAAATGCTAATCACTTTAAATTTAAATATATACCATGGCTTGCTGCAACAAGCATCATTTTCATTTTGTAGGTATATGCGCTTAATGCATAAAACAATCATATATAATATATATATATATAACAAGCATCATCAGAACATGAAATAGGCTTAAGATTGCATGTATGCAATTTCAATGCTAATTTGAGGACATTTAATCAATTTGAAATCACGAAACTCTCACATTTTGTGTTCTTGATTGCCATACACAATAAATTAATTACGACTTCAATGTTAAATATATACGTACGTCACATATAGAAAAAAATTTATACTGCACAGATACATATGCATTCATGCATAATTGCAAAATTCATGCACAGAATATTATATTACAGATTTTCATATATATCTGGCCTATATATGTTAAATAACTATTCAAATATGTATATATATGCACTTATATGATGAACAATGATTTCCACAAATTTGCATGTAAGTTTTTATATATAGGCTATACTTGATGCTCGTTTAATTCATTTCAAATATCCTGCATTATAATATATAGGGCCTGTACACATGCATGCATGTGCATGCATGCAGATCCGTTATAATATTGCAAATTCATTCCAAAAATTACTATAATAAATCTTAATTTTTATATTGCATGGTTTTTTTTCTTCAGGATGCAACATGACATACCACTCCAACAAAATTACATCCACTCGCATAAAAGGTTGCATTGTCATGAATGAAAAAATTAAAATAATTGAAAAATAATTGACTATTGATGTATTATATAATACACCGTATGTATATATTACAGTAAATACTATCTAATATTGTGTATTATTTGGGACTCATTGAAGACGATGCACTATGTACATCATATGGAATTAGCATTTGATCTTGGCAACAGCTTTCTTCTTCCATTTTTCCCTTTCGTTATTTCAAAATATTTAAGAAAGCAGACGTAGAATAAAAAAATCTGCGCAGGCTTTATAATTAATAAAATATTGGCTCAAGCAAGCATATTAATCAAAGTCATAAATAAAAAATGCAACATTAGTAGTTTTTGTGCAGATGCTGTAATAACACCGCATGCGACTTGAAAGCATAATTACAGCAAATAAAAACGGTGATTGGTGTCGATATTTAATATTCACGAAAGTATGTTTGTCACCTTTTTCAAGTGCTAATTTCAAAACATCAACTTCTGAATAATTTACTATACTTACGAAAACAACTATATTCATATATACATGCCAGGAATTAAGTAGGTATATATTACCTAATTGAAAGTTTTTAAAGGAATCAAAGCCGGGCCCAGTATAGTTTAACAAGCTTCATTTGTCACGTGATTAATGATTCATAATTTTGTCGGATGCTTTTGTGTCAGTAAATGAAAATATCTTATTTTTATAGCCATCTTATTATTGACTTATTCATCAAACAAACGTTTCGGTTCACGGACCAAAATATATTCAAATACTTCATTAATTGTTTGTTTGTTATTTCACTTGTACGATATTTTTAGTTTTTAAAGGGACAGTGAAGTGTGTACAAATCGTTTGATAATGTTATTCAGAGTGAAAAACTATAGTGAATGGCTATTTGGTATGTTAACCAATTAGCAATGGTTAACGGTAGAGACGGATTTGTCGATGGAACTCTTTCTTGGCGCCGATTGACGGCCAAATCACCCATGGGGGTTCAGATAGAGAACGTAACGACTACGATCGAGCGGGCGAAACGACCGTTACGACGGCAACTGTCTGTCGCCGTCAATTGGCTGCTCCCCCTGTACAAACGTCCGTTGGAATTTTTTTGGCCAAAGCTTGGCCAGACGATGTTGCGAACGGGGGAATGCGTGTGCTGCTGAGCACAGCCGTGGCCGATGTACTCTCCATTGCCGTTACTTATAACGGCTGTTGAATTTGCTGTCAGCACACCTTTTTCGAATTTAATTTATAACTCGTTAACCATTGCGAATTGGTTAACATACCACATAGCCATTCTCTATAGTTTTTCACTCTGAATAACATATAAAAAGCGTTTTAGTCACTTCACTGTCCCTTTAACATTTGTACATGGATTTCGATGAATGAATAGAATTAAAGTGTTGAGTTGCATGGGCAGTGAACTTGTATAAGGGTCACATTGAACGTGTTGTGCTATTGCATGCAAGATTATGTATAGCATATTTGTGCATCTTGTCAAAGTCACATATAACATGAAACAATTTTTTGGTTATCTTTAATTGTCAATACAACCTCTGTCCTTAAATTCCTTACCTTGCCAAGATTGTTCTTATTGTGAAATCAGAAAATATTTTGTTGCATGTGACTTGTTCATGGTAAAGAGAATTATCTATGTAACAGCAAAATGACAGCAATGTTGGTTTTGTCAGGTGTAAGGTTGCTCCTCTCTGAGGTAGTAGTATGCGATTGATACAAGAACCCACATTAGGGGATTTGGGTACTTTATTTAACCAAGCTCACCCGTTGTGTCACCCACCCTCCTTTATCGTCCTAAGTTACTGGTTTACGCCGGTGTGCGCCTTACACGCACTCGAGCCGTACCCATAGTCATGTCACCAGGGTCTTGGCCTATGGTCAGTTTCACACGGTTAGTTACGTGTAACGCTCCCGCTGAGGACATGTAATCTGGCCACGAGCCGCTGCTCGTGGCTCCTTTTTATCCCCTTGGTTGTTGGCGTCCTTCGCATCTTCCAGCCCGTTACTGGGCTTGCAGGAAGGTGCGAAGTCGTTACTGTCACCCAAGATGGATGATTTCCATCGAAGTTAAGTTTAACACTAGAACAACCAAGAATTCTGCATACCTAGAACCACCAAAGGGGTCACATTCATCCCAGGCTTTATATTGATGTTAATATTCCACGCAAAAAGAACACAGGTATAATTTCAGATTGTGGCTTATTTCAGAACTTTTAATAATAATATACATAACCTTTCCAAAAGTAATACAAACTTTGTTATCAGGAAATCTAATTTCAATTACTGTCTGTGGTGCTCTGATTGCAAAATGTTCGCTTCTTTACAGCTCTGGTACATACACTCTTTGCAACTGTAACAGGGGTTAGTTGCATTATTTCCATTGCATTCATTTATCTGGCCCTTGCATTGCTTCTTGATTCTAGGAGACTATCACACATACAAAAATATCAACTCTGTCACATATCTGTACAATGTACATGAATTGATTGCTGCAATGTCCAGGATATGGAAGAAGAACTGTAGAGCAGCATGCCTTCAAAAAGCAGATTTTGTAGAACATTTGCTAGACATTTGGTCAACGACATCAACTCCATACGCATCTCATTTCTGGCCCGATATACTGTTCCTGCAATGCTTATTCCTTTCCATCAAAATTTCAGCTTATCTCAGAGACGTGAAAAAGTTGCCCGTTGTCACATTTTTTCCTTTGTCCAAAAATGGTTGCAAAAGCCTAATCACAACATATTCAGAGAGGTTGACTAGACGGTCCTTCTTCATCCTTACCCAAGAAAGGAAAAGCAGGGCAGGGAATAGTAGTATATATGACATTATATGTGAAATAGTAGATGGGGTCAATATGACCCCTCTGGTAGTTCTAGGTATAACATAAAATAAGACAAAAACTATCACTGCTAGAAATATAAACTGAGCATTGTTAGAACAAGCACAGAAAGTTAGGAAAAGTCACAAAATTTCAGATCTCTAAGTGAAAAATTGTGGATGCAGCAGCTGAAGAAAAACTGAAAAGGGTCAAAATGACCCCTCTGGTTGTTCTAGTGTTAAAGGTGAACTGACAGGGTCTACAATGATCCTTGTGTAAGTAGTGATTGTGTCCCTGATAACGATGAGACAATTAAAAAACCTGTAAAAATAGAGTAAACAAGGTTATAAGCGTTTTACGGAAAAGCGCGCGCGAAGCGTTGCCATGGAAACGGCACTCGCCTTACTAGCGGCTTGCGAGCGGCTTTCGAACGGCTGCGAGTATTGCTCGCTATAATCGCATCCTCTCTCTAGCTCCTCGCAAGCCCCTCGTCGACGGCAAATTCGGTAAAACGCTCATAACTTTGTTTACTCTTTTTTTACAGGATTTTCGATTGTCCCATCGTTATCAGGGACACAATCACTACTTTCACACGGATTATCGTAGACCCTGTCAGTTTACCTTTAAATGTTTCTTTAATGTTCAAAAAGTTAGGCCGGTAAGAGAATGACCCAGGATGGCCCAAAGCGTCTGCACCATCACAGGCGCCGCCTATTCCCACCTCAAGCCACCCCTTACACATGTATACTGGCGAACTGATTATAACAAATGAACGATATATTTAGTTCAATAAATGAACTACTTTATTTTCAAAGTCCCACATTAGACTTGTAGTACAGCGGTCTACAATTTGTGGTTTTGTGTAAATGCTGCTTTATGCCTCGTCAAGAAATCTGACTTGCAGTGTCGCTTCTGAAAAGAAGAGTTGTCCCACAGGATTCTAAACAAATATATGACAATTTGTATTTTTATTCGGTTTGATATCAATGTGTGATTGCAATTTGATTAACTTACCGCAGCTAGTAGGGTTGTAGTTGCCAAATTAAGGAAGGTGGGTTCGAGCAGTATTATATGGACTCTGTATGTTCTGGGGTAACCCGAGTCTACTAGAACTGTCTGCACTCCAAAATTGGCTGTATAATCCTGCACAACAAATCATTTATGCATAAACATTATTGTCAAAAAAAACATGTTGGATTTTTTTACCAACTCCTTGTTTCGACATACACCAATTTGGAATTTTATGTTTGCAGTGGACTACGTATACATATGTATATTCCTCTAAAACTTGCCCACCTACATTTTAGTTAACTGTTGACTATGTTTATTTAGGTTATCTTATACTACTTTACTGTATTTACTGGTAATATCAAGAGTATATGGTAATATTAATTTCAGTTTATTTTTCAATGGAAGCATTTTTCGAGAATTCTTCTAATTTCATATACTTATAGCCTTGCAATATCTAGGTCACTTATTCTTATGTTATAAAATAAAAAGTATATTGCTATAGGCCTATATTGTTTAAAAGTTTACCGAAATTTCAGTGTAGATAACATTGCTTTCAGTTGGATTTTTGCTGTTGTCCGTGTCGGAAACCAGAATTGTTACATTGTATGCTTCAGTTATATCTGTCCCTGCAGGTAAAGTCTGTAAAATAATTATATAAATGTCGTCACTACACTGATTAAAATAGGAGGAAATTAAATTGGTTCAATATTACCCCTATATTTGCTTACCCTGTTCACATCACGAATGTCATATGTGGTTTTATCAAACTGTGGGTTATTATTGTTCTCTTCCTGGATTGTAATGGTGATGGGTACGGTGTCTGTACTTCCCTGTAGAAGTAATTTGCAATACAAACTGATTACATTTTCTATCACTTAGAAATAGCTTCAATTATTAGTGGATTTTACTTCAGCGGAAATTTGAAAAATTAAACAGGTGGTTAAGATTAATCATAACTTCTGTGACAAATAGTGTTCATTATAGTCAAGTGGTGACATTGAATGTGACCTTTAGATATACTGAATTATTGATAATAATATTGTTAATTTTTAAATGTAAAATGTTTCTTATCACATACCTCTGTATTAACGCATGAAAGTTTTCCAAGAAGTGCATCCACAGTATTTGCCTGGAAATAAATGTAAAACATTGCAGATTAGTGTAGTGTCGCTATTATTGTCGACCATTTTGGATTACACTCGTATATTCATAAAATGAAAGCATGTTGAGGAGGAAAAACAGTTATGATATTACCGTGTCAACTACATTAGACAGAGATGACTTGATAAGCACTCTTAGTAAGATTGTACTTGTGGCTGCCGTACTGACTGCAAAAGAGTCTTCAATGTTTGGTGTACTGCCGTCATTGAGTAGCAAAATTCCTGCTGCTCCAGAAACCACAAATTCGCAAACTGATTGGCCTGTGGAGCAGAATTTTTAATTAACCCTCTTGTTCATGTTCTTGAACAAGTTTCAAATAAAGTCGCACCTACGCCTGTCGTTTCAGGTACATCATTACAAACCACTGCGCCAGTTTCAGAAACAAAAGCATTTGCTGTTACAGGTTCATAAGTGCATACAGATGATACTGCATGAGTTTCGAAATAATTAGAAATCTCGATTTTTATACTGTAAATTAAGGGCTTCAGCCCAAAATCGTGTTTCTCACTTACCAGTTGCTACTGCAGCCAACAATGCGAAAATGGCAAATAAAGTCTTCATTTTGACGTCGAAGCTGTAAATAAAAGCATAAATGATGTGTAAATGTGTTGATATTGAAATATTTACAATGTTGATCCTTATTTTACCTGCTCTTTGTTTCGGTAGGCAACAAGTTTCTGATAAAAGATCAAAGTGAGG
Source organism: Glomeris hexasticha (assembly GCA_034695945.1). NCBI lineage: Eukaryota > Metazoa > Arthropoda > Diplopoda > Glomerida > Glomeridae > Glomeris > Glomeris hexasticha. The sequence goes on from JAQIWR010000229.1 coordinate 7,552, forward strand.
AGTATACAAGAGTAGGGCCTATATACTCTTGGTATATATCCCAAATTTCGTGTGAAATCAGATTAGATGTTCCAATCACAAAAAATGATATGAGATATTTTTGGGACAAATGGTGTACATAGAACAAAGTACATTTAATGCAACATTGCATTTTTGGACATATCGACCTGTTGCACGCGATATAGATTGGAAAAATTGATTATTTTTATTGTTGCTCATGTTCGAAAATATTTCGTACTATTTGAAGATCTAGATTCCAAATTAAGGGAGGCTGCCAAGTATACATGTCAAGTAATGGGGGTTTATGTTGTCTTTGAGGATTAAAATTATTGAATAATAAATTGATCATTTTGCTTCTTTTACATTTAATAAATTACTATAAAACTTTGCATTATTATAAGAAATTGTCGAAATGTGTAGAATTTAATTAAAGATGATTTATATTTTATAGTTTGAAACCGATGAAAATATGATTCATGTGCATCATACTTTTCATGTGCATGATATGCAATTTATTGCATAATGTTGGCAAGTCATCCAAATATACAGTAAAACCAAGAGTGGTAAAACCTGTCTATGGTGGACATATTATCTGGTTCCATGAGATTCCACCATAGACATGTTGTACTGTACCTATAAAGAAATGACCTGTGCATTCGATGTCCCTGCTTTTTAATCACTAACAATATCCCTGGAACATAGAATGCCATAGTTAAATCAAGAGTGCAATGAAGAGTGGTTAAATTGAAAGTCTTGGCCACTTAATTGTTTGTTAGGAATGTTCAAATATGCTTTTCCCAATGTATACCAAGTACTTAAAAAATGTATTTAGCGTTTTCGATAAATATATTTCACAATGACGAGACAAGATGGCTGAACTTGCACTGTTCTATATCAGCAAGCTGATTGCTGATTGCAGTCCTTAAATGCGATGAACCTGTCTAGGTCCACGAACTTGCATTTTGAACTTTAATTCCTGGTCTGATGAACTTTTTGCGCGATCTGTTGTTTAATTACATTGCACTTTTGGAGCGACTGTAAACGCTGCACGTGTATACGATTGATTATAACCATGGCGATTTGAAAGATTGAAACAGTGGTGCAAATTAAGCAATTATCAATAAAAAATATACGTCACTCGTGTAATTGCTGCTCATCTCACTTTATTCTGTTATATTGCCATCATCTTCGATACATTTTTATACTTGGAAATTCGTGGAAATTAATGTACGTGATTTGAATTTCGCGGGTCAAATATTATCGCGATTAATTTAGTTATGCCGATTTAGTTGCATGTATTTACCCGCTAGGTGGCTTCATGGTCACGGTGCTGCAGGTGCTGCTAGGTGCTGCTAGAGAGTCTTGATAGAGAGAGAGCGGCCAAGCGATTTCCCTCTAAACGTTCGATTTTGCGTCATGCATTCCGGCGTCCATTCGTCCGCGCCCGTTCGGCGGCGTTCGGTAGTCCAGTTCCAACGGGCGCGGACGAATGGGCGCCGGAAAGCATGCCGCAAAATCGAACGTTTAGAGGGAAAATGTACCACGTAATGCGTTCAGCCAATAGGGCGCAACGACAGCTTGGCCGCTCTCTCTCTATCAAGGCTCTCTAGCCCCATCAGATGGGAGCATGCAAAAATGACATATCGAAAAGTACCAATACAAAACTTGATTACAATTGACACGTAACAATAGCCAAAGGTCTTACATTTTGAAATTCACCAATTTCTCTAAGCAATTATCCGCATTCTAAGTAAATTTTTCTATTTTTTTTAAATTTTTCTCACATATTTCCCTTACCTTTCTATTGCTTTTATAATTATTGTTCCTTCATTATGTCGATAATTATTACCGATTTTATCTAGATAGTAAATGACGTATTGAATTTTCCAAGGAAGGTTACATTAAATTTGCCAAGATTAGACAATCAAACATTTATGACTAAGTGTGTTACTGAGATAAGATTTCACTGAAATGGTAACTTAGTGTATAAAAAACACCACACAGATTCACAATGGAAAAGCTGTTTGGACTGGTTCCATAAAGACTTTCTGCCACAATTTGTTTTCATCACGATTGTCATTGAACACCTTGTTCACATTATTACATTCACTGAAATGCGATTTGCTAACGTTTATTACAGTTGGCACGCAAACGTTGGTCACGTGGCCAGCATGCGTGGGAGGGTCAATTAATTTAAGCCTGTTTCCGGAGAAGGGATAATTTCATTTGCGTTGTGACGTCACAGAAAAATGCATGGAGAGGGTTGGAAAATAAAATCCACAGGTTGCACCTTCCGGCGGAAATAGTTGCAGCTTGTCCTCTAATTGGATTTATCTGGCCAAGGGGTGGGCCAAAGGGGTCGATTGGGGAAAGTTCTTCTCATAATGTATACCTCCACTGATATATTCTTAATTTGCATACATTGATATGCGCGACACGGATTCAGGGGTTGCTCCTAATGGCACTTCTATTGTGCATAAAATGAAAATGAAAAATTTTAGCTGCGAAAAACAAACCTTTCCTTTTACCTGTTTTAATGCCATAGAACCACAGCTAATGTTTTCTTTTTATCATTCTCTTCTACCAATTATAACTTTCAACTTTGCAAATTCAAGTCATAATTGCCAATTAAATGTGCCCCTTCAAACTATTTGCATGTATTAAAATACGATTTGCAAAATTTCAAATGCCATTTTTCTCGTATTGTAATCAATTGTAATTGCCAATTTTGGAACTTGCCCTAATTGAACGACATTGAATTGCAAATTTGACATTGAGCTACTTGCTATCCATAATGTTTCATGTAGTTTTGCATAGCAAAAGTCATTCATTATATAGCTTGCATATGGGGCAAACAATCTCACGTTTCATATTGTTGCTCTGCCTGTATCCTGAAGGCCAATATCCATTATTATAACCCGTGATTATAACCTTGGAATATGATCCAATATTAAAGCAAAGTTTATAAATTGCTGAACGGATGAGATCATATATGGGGTTTTTAATTTCCAAAAGTCCACCATTTTGCTATAGTTACTAGTTAAAATTGGACATCATGATTGCTGACATTCAATGTTATTGTTTTTGTTGTTGCAGATGATGCTCGTCGCAACGAGTGCAACATCTTGGTGCACTGCCAAGCAGGCATCTCTCGCTCTGCTACCATCACCATTGCTTACGTGATGAAGCACACCCTGATGACATTGGGCGACGCTTACAAACTGGTCAAGACAAAACGACCCATCATCTCGCCCAACTTGAACTTCATGGGTCAACTAGTGGAGCTGGAGCAGAAGCTGAACAGCAGCCACCGGCAAGCGGATTGCGAACCGAGTCGCCAATGTCGTCAGTGTGTTATGTCAGCCTCATCCAGTGCACCAGACGTGGCAATCTCCATACCGATGTCCATGTCAATGTCCGAAGCACCTTCGTCCACTTGCGGAGTCTGACATTTTACCCCGCCCAACTCTGCTATGCATTATACACCGACACACCTACTACATACACCCACCCCCTGTATTCGAATTTCGAAAATGATCCGAACGACCGACACTGTGTGACAAATCTAGTCTCGTTGAACGCCAAGAAACAGAAAGAGACAATGGTCCTATAGCGTCTTTGATTTCTTTTCTTTTTTCTATGTTGTTATGCGTTATAACTTATAGGATTTTACTCGGTAGCTCCTTCGAAGATTTTTGAACGAACGCCTTATAACCTCGAAATAAACGAACATGGTGCACTCTCTTTTTTATATGCATGTGCAAATGGTAGACTTTATGACTGAACGAAAGCATTTCCCACTATGTACATACATAATAAATAAATGCAGCTCCGAGCTATATCACAGTAATGCGAAATTATTCTAACCTACTAAATATACATACAACTCTTTTCAGGGGACTTGAAGGAGGAAAGCAATCTCTCAAAGTTTCTGTATGTAGATATATTACGTCCACATTCAAGAATGCACTGACATATTTAGTCCAAAGTGCAGACATTTTGTCAATTATAGTAGATTCTTGTTATTTTACTTTGGGCTAGATAAAAATAGGCAATCTCAATGTTACAAGACCATATGCTTTCACATTACAATATTGAATGTGGCAGCATTCTTGTTTTGTTTTTATTTCTCTACTTTTTTTGCGTGAGAGACATTAAAAATGTTTGCCATCAGTTATAAGTTAATTTTGTACTAAAAATTTGATATTGTGGGTTAGCATAATTTGCAGAAGATAGTGCAACACATATAAGGAGCTACATTTGAACCAATACATGGTCCTTCTGAATATTTTTAGGAATATGAAACTTGGGCAATACTTGAATTAAAAGTATTACAAGTTGATAAAAGCGTTCCAACTACCAGATTCAAATTACTAAATGTTTGATAAATCCCAAGAAATATTTCTTTTAGTGTATCAAACCAAACAGCTCATTGGTCAAACTCAGGTGAAGTGCATTTTATGGATATGAAAGAGGTTGTCCAAGTGCAGGAAGTTAGTAGGTTGTAGATCGTTCAGTAAAACGCCACCAGATGGACAGAGTGTGCAGCTGTTGATTAAAAGTTGCATGCAAAATTAATGGAGAAAATGCATAATGTATTACTGAGAACATTTTGGCTATAGTTTACAGTGAGCTGTTAAGCCTACTTGGTTGTGTTCCAATGCAAATAGTAATATCAGTCGAAGAAAACCATATGTAAGGATATTGGTGAAAAAGAGAGGGTGCACTGTCATAATCGATGTCATATCGATTTGTGTTCCTTTTTCGACCGATCCACACGAATTGTATTTTTCCAAGTGAGGCCGTTGAAGTGATACGAGAAGAAAAAGTGCCTGATAAGTTCACTTCTGTTTATTTATTTCCGCTGTGGTTTTATCGCATGTATAATATTGTATCGAATATTTAGATAAGAAAAGTTTTCCAGTGCTGACTGCACACTGACTCATCGAGGTCAGGAACTTTCGCCAAGGATTTTCAAAGTTTCTTTAGTTTTGTTCGAGTTGTTTTAAGAAAAGCAATAGAAAAATAATACAGAGCAAGAAGTGCACTGCAATAATTTCAAGCAAAAACAATCATTTTTTTACCGGTTTAATTTTTACTGTATACATACGTACAGTGAAATATGTTTGATACTTCCACTTTACATGTAGTAAATTTGGAAAAAAATTCACAATGGCGTGTATATATATACAACACAGAATAAATCATATTTTATGAATGATGTATATCCCATGTGTATTGTGCATACATTTATTTTATCACTGCACAGTGAACAAAGTTTGTGAAAATAGTTTTACTGTCCATCCATTTTGCCAGGCATTACTCATTTGTGTCAAATTCTTTATCCATCGTGACAATTTAAAACATAAGAAATGTATGACTCAACAAGATTTTCCAGAATATCAGGTAAGTGTAGGATCTTCTAATAGCACAGGTCCTATACGGGGAAAAGTTCCTATTTTAGACCTGTTGATCATATCCGGATAACTTCCAAAAATTCCAAATGAATAACTAATTTCCCGGATTCTATTGAATTGCAAAGTCAAACATTATCATAATAAAAAACAAACAACTATGCAGTAAATTACGTAACCGGGGAAAACGCTGCATTCATTTTAGTGTGGGCGTGGTGTTGGTCAACGATGACGTCACATGTGAGTTGGAGTCGTGATATAACAGTTGGGAATTTTCCTCCTCAGTCCCGGGAACCTCTTCAAGTTGAAAGCCAAACTTTATTCTAGTAACTGCTATTTTTAGAGTAAAAAGCACGTGAAAATTTCCGGTCCCAGTTTGTCAATAACAAAGGTCCTAAGGGAGAAGTTTGCCAACCCTTTTACCCCATTTCTTTGCACTGAATTTTATGCAGTAATCCGTTAAAATTGTGCTCGATTAATTAATTATTGATCCAAGTTGCATAATGCATATCCCTAGAGATTACTTGCAATAATATTGAGACCGGGTGAAAAAAAAGGTGACATTTTTGCCAACAATCGCCGTTTTAATTTTAGAGGGATGTCAAAAACGGCAATGGCCGATTTTCAAATGAGATTATTTTCTACATGAGTCACGTATGTGTGTGTGAGTGTACATGTATACAAAAGGCTGCTAAAGTGGTGAACGGTGACGTCATGAGCGTGGCAACATGCCATCCAATCACGGTTCGCCAGGGCCAAATTAGGCACGTTCCACCTTATATAGTGCCAACACATGCATAGAAATAATATTAAAAAACCGAAAAAGAAAATGTCTGCCAAGCAACCATAAAATCTCCTGGGAAATTCAGCCAGTGTTTTTTACATATCAGTAATCAATCAATTCAACGGGAAATTGATTTCGACATGCGGGAAGTCAGTGACTTAATTATTAAAGAAATATGGAAAGTTTGTAATGTAAAAATTTGAAAAGCAAAACTTAGCATGTTTATGAAATGTAAAATACAGTATATTTTCCCACGATAATCAAATTGCCATTTTAAATAACATGTAAAAATAGACTTCCGTTCTCGATAACAATTGTGATATTATATTGCAAAATCGCTGCAAATTATTGTTGTTAGTCATTTCCTCGATGTCTAAATTGGATATAAAAGTAAAACCCATTAGATCATCTTTTCAAGTAACAATAAAAACGTTGCATTTTGCAAATAGTTAACTAGTGAATAATGAGAAACTTACATATGACAAACCCACATCCTTGTCCACTTGTTCAGCTATTTCTTGTGCAATGGTTTTGTTCATAAATGATGTCCGTTTTTAACCCACATTATACTTTCCTTTCCCTCTGTCCATGGTTATCGCAAGACGTATTCGATTATATTAAGATATGTGAGAGTCAATAAAATGCATAATTAATTTTTGCATTGCATTTCTGGGAATGATGCCATATGTGACTGTTTCGCAAATCACATTGCTTCCAATTGGTTGCTATTCAGCCGGGAATTTCAAATTTTTAATGACTTCATCACAAACCAATGTTCAAATATTACTGCAAAATATACTGACATCCCTTTGTGTACTATATATTTATTATTTTTCTCACCAGTTGTGTGAATGCCCTGATATTTTTTTATTGAAATTAAAATCCTCCAATAGAGTAAATTCAAGCTTTTTAGGTTCCTCATGTAAAATATATTGAGATTTGCAGCAATGAACTTTGCTAAAGTTTTGGCGCAGTTACTAAGCAATTTCTGCGCCCTGTTAAAAGGTACTTGTGTTATAGGTTGTTTATAATTTGAGCAGCATGAAACGTACTGGACGTCTGTTTATTTAGTACACCAGTAAAAACGATAGACAGAGCAATTGGGCGAAAATAGATCTCACTCGACCCGTATTCCAAAATACTAATTTCGCCGTTTTTCGCCTCCCACGTGCAACACTCGTGTTCAAAAGTTCATAAAAATCCACTCTCACGTGACATAACAAGCTGCGAGTTAAAAGCCCTGCAGCAAGCGCCTCCAAATTTGGCCACATCAGCTAAAATTTGTGCATTTTGAGTACGTCACGGGCCGCCATGACAATGGCCGCCACATGGCTTCCACAGTGGCGCCCTCTATCGGCGCTCTGCGCGTTCTCGCCGCAAGCGTGTCTGAATAGGCAATTTTTGTGTTGTAAACACTGGTTGAGAAAACAAAGAAGCTGAGTAGTTGGTGCAGGATGACGATCGTCCTTGTAAAGCTCTGTACATGTCCTTGTCCGTGAAAAACCGGCTGAAAAACCACTGCAAGGGTGAACAAACGAACATGCCAATCACGTGACCACTCGTGACTCATTTGGCCATGTATTTTCCACGCAAAATTTTTTGCAATTTTTTAAAAGTTCTCAATAACTTGCATATAGTTCGCAAAAACTGGGTTAAAGTCTGGAACCTATTCAAATGCATTCATTGCTTTTAAGCATTCTGAATATAGTTTTTAATATGTTGCAAAGCAACAAAATGGCCGACCATAATTTCAATAAAAATGGCAGTAAAGAGTGTGTAATAAATTGTTAATTGTGGACAACAGTTCCATATTACACTACGCATGCGCATTTAAATCATAAATACACAACACTGCAATCATATTTAAACATTACAATGTTCATTCAAAAAATGTGATGACTAACTTAGAGTAATTAATATTAAATACCATTTGTACATACTAACAGTAGAAAGTCTGTCATGATTCATTGTCAATGAAAATTCTACTTGCATATTTCGACAATGAATACATCTTTATGAATGCAGAGTTATAATAATTATGTAAGTCTAAATATGGAAGTTTAAGTGTTTATAAGCCTAGCTAATATTTGAAACTTTAATATAACCATATAACTAAGCATGACTGTGCAACTAATAGGCCTACGTAACCATGAAAAGTTCTACAAATCTTATTGCAGGCGATAAAAAAATGTACAATTTATCTTTCAGGGAATTATTACAATAATGAATCATAAGCAGCACTAGCAAATACTATAATGTCTAGACATGTTAGGATGTCAAGTTTCTATCAATGGAACTAGCTACTATACGTATATCTGTAGTAAGAAATTGTTTGCGATATCTCGAAATAGTGTATATTGCAAATGTTTGTTAAGTCAAAAACAAATCTTTACACAAGACGTTTGTCTTTGCATAAGATGCAGTTGATCTTTGATCTGAACTGTTGTAAAGTGAACCATCTTGGGCCACCAATAGCAATTGCATTCACCAATAAAAACAAATCTAAGTTACTGTTGTTAACTCTAGACAACAACAAAAAAGAGACAGTAGTTTTTTTTTTTCCACTGTAATCATTTCTCTGCAATGTTGATGACTCATATATTCCTTGACAAGGTCGCAACGGTTGTTTACCAATTTTACGTCACACAGAAAACAAGTGAAAAGTCGACCCAAACTTCGACATGAACGTTCAGAATTCATGAATCAAAAATTATGCACACCGATCAAGGAACCTTTTTATAGAATCAAACGATGAATGAAACGGGGGTTGGCCAATTTTTATTGTGATTCATCACAGGAAAGGGGATTATTTTGCGGTTCATGGAGATTTGATGAAGCTATATGCTAAGAGGCGCTGCGCCGCCTAGCGGCGGCTCCTCGAATCTCTTGGCTGCTTTCCTTATTACACAAAAGGTTTTTTTTTGCCAACGCAAGAAAAGTCTGAGAAATACTCGTCAGGGGGAATTTCCGTTGTTTACACTGCTTGGGGCCTATTTAAAGATTGACAATTTGATATGGGCGCTATTGTTGTCAGTCCCTTTCTGTGATATATGCAGCGCCACACTGCGTCAAACTTGAAATTCTTTTGACAAGGGCCTTTCCATCATGACTCACGATTAATAGTGGCAATGAAATCACTGTTTGGCTGACCTTACGAATACTTGCCCCAACTAAGTCAACATTAGCAATGGGGAAAAAATGGCGTACTATATATACAATTAATAAATCATCTATATATGCCATGCAGTTTTCACACATTTCAATTAAAATAAGTCACACACTGCAACAAATATACATAGGTACTGCTATCAAGCTTCTAAAACATTTTATATCTACTATATTCGGACGGACTTATAAGTTAGTTTATGCACATATTGGAAAAATTCAAATTAGTTTGTTTATATTTACGACGAAATTATTTGTTTAAAGTGGTTTATTTATTTGAATTGTCATTGTAATTTTTTATACGTTGCAGGTACTAGTGTCAATGAGCTTGATGACAATCATGACTGTCATGACTGTCATCATTGCAGTCATACAGGTGTTCTTACATCGGTGTATCAGTAGTTGCCTACAAACAATTAAGAGAATATTTTATTTTCCGCTGCTAATTCCATTAGCAAATTTGCAAATTGCTACATTAGCCATATATTAGGACATTCTTGATTACGATCATTAAATATGAATCATCAATTTATCACATGGACTGCAGAGAAATAGAAACTTGTGAGATAAGTGGCCTACTGCATTGATATAATGTGATTAATAGCATGGCAATTACAGTATATATCTTATATATCTCCTCCGGGTAAGATAGCAGAGTAAATAAAAATAGCAATATGAAAACAATGAGTCACCTACCACAAAGTGATAACTGCGGTACCTACTTCTGATTAATTCTAGCACAATTCTAATTGAATGACAAAGATCACAAACAACATGGCATAAATATCGTTCAGTCACGCATCCTGTGCAGCAGTAATTTTTGTTCCAACAATGTAAAGGGCACGGAATGGGGCTTTTCATTTTGAACCCATCTCATTCAATATTTACGCAGCCAGAATGACGTCATGGTGTCAGAGAATCAAAAGTCGATAGGTTTTATTAATTTTAGCCTTGTATAGTTTCCGGATTATGAGACTCATCTCCCTGGTGCATGATGGGAAGGCCTACATCATCTCGTTAGCCTGTCGTGCCAATTAAGCGGCTTATTTTGCTATACTGCACATGACGTCACCCATTGAATTTAATGCAGGCGGGCAGCGCCACCACTGTTACAAATCACAAGCTTTATCCCTGCATGCACTGCAGTGCTGCATGATTCCAACAGGTACAGTTATACCCGTTATACCAATGGGCTATAAGGTTATACAGCATACTGCTATACTAGTTATAGTATTTGCAACACCCTACACGGAAATACTTTTAAGAAAATGAACCGGAAACGACACATTCATTATGAATTTTCCTTATATTGGAACCGCATGAATGCAAGCAAGAATGATGAATATGTTGGTGACATCAACACCTATAGGGAACTACTTCCGGCGTTGACTATGATCGATAGACTTCCAGTTGTGATTGGTTGTTGGATCATGGCCGATTTTCCGGCCGATGGAGGGCGCACTCGTCCGTGAACTGGCCCTATATAATGTTGGCCCTAAAAGTCTGCCCTAATCGCACCATAGTGCTATGCTGTAATAAAACCGGATATAGCTGTGACATTACCATAAAACTCAACGTGGAAAACTTGTTGACAAGGACACCAGGTGTCAAAATCCACAATAGGGTGTATTAGTAGGCCTACTGTGGAAAAGCAATTGAAGTTGGTTCTAAATATAGGGGAATTTATTTACATGTTCATTCAATAAATAAAACTTCGCATTCAAATTTGAGATAAGCCTATTTGCAGATAATGAATTCTCAGTTTGTAATGGGAATTTTAACTCCAACAGCAGCAGCAATTTTTATTAACATGACACCATCCACTTAGTATCAAAGGGTTCAGGATCACCGCTTGGACTAAGATCACCCTGTATATATAGATCTACTACCATACATTACAAATGTAAAACTCTAAAATTAAGAAAAATGTTTTGTAAATTGGTTTTCGAGTTGGACATTTCAAAGACCAGTAATTGTAGTTGTCATAAAGATTTTACTAATAATTGGCAAAGTTTTGCGGGGAAAATTGTCCGGCATATTTAAGTTAAAGGGACAATCCACTCTACTAAAATGCAAAAATATATACGTGTCTATATGTTTTTCCCATGCAATTTAGATTATAAAAATATCGCATATAAAATGGGATGTGGCTACGCGGTTTCTCCCATTTCTGGTCCAACAATGTTATCATTAGCCTATGTCAAATTAGGAATTAAAAAGTAGGGCTATACGACTTTCTGGGCTTCTGTCAGAAACTTAGAGTTAAAACTCTAGTATATATGATATCATTATCAACGTAGGTGTATATGCCGCCCTTTATTTAGAATGACGTAATTGTCTACTATGAAATGCGTTGTAAACTTTTCTCGAAAATTGTACGTAATTACATATTCCCACGATTAAAAGGCCCTTCAGAGTAATACGGAAGTGCACATAAGAGTGTTGGAATGCCAATCATCATGCCATGTTGGCAGATGACAAGTGTGGTCATGTAGCATATGTGACGCATTACTCTTTTCGAAATAACCGCCTTCTAAGAGAACAACTCAACAGGCTGGAACGTGTCCGAAATAAACTTCACTCTTTTTTGGACATGTACATATTGGGTACCGTACTCTATCCTGTGTATTGCGACAGACGGCGCGGCGGGCAAACACCACATAGTCATGTGCTTAATCATAATAAGAATCCACGTGGACCTGTATATAGCATACATACATTACATTTTTTCAAATGCCAAAACAAAGCATGCGAGAGTGAATCAGAATAGTGGTCATTTTTTGCCTGATTGGCCCAAGAATATTCCGTGCGATATTTGATATCGATTTCATGTCATCGATGAGTCAGTTGATTCTCACGCTCTCACATCACCCGCCCACAATTACAGGGTGTGTACAAAGTGAGAGGAGATGGAGAAGGGGGAGGCGAGATGCTGCTTGCCTAATTACGTCATTCGGTCGCCATTTTCTAAACACTCAGAATCCCATCTTCCATACTTAATTATATAGAATAGTCAGTCCTATAACTTTTCAATGACGCAAAACTCTTACAACCAACAGATTTTATCATTCGGATAACTTATTTTTCCGGTTCTATAGTAATCTGGTAATAAATCTTTTCGACACATTGCAAGTCGTCATATATGGTCATCAGTTCCACGTACATATATGTTACAGTACGTATAGCTAAGTCAGTATGTATGGCTAAGTAAACGTTTTCTCCATTAAATAACGGTTTTTTCGAAAAACATCATTGAACATAAAAGAACCGCAGCGCGCCAAAACCTATTTCTAACTAGTTTTGGTTAGGTTATATTAATTAGGTTTGTCTTGGTAACTTAATGTGTCGTAACTCCCGCAACAAGTGCGCTATAAGTTACCAAAAGCAAACTAAATAACATAACCTAACCAAAACTAGCTAGTAATAGGTATTGGCACGCTGCGGTTCTTTTATGTTCAACGAAGTTTTTCGAAAAAAACCTTTATTTAACCAATGAGCTATAGAACCTTCGGCTCATTGATTTAACGGAGAAAACGCCTTTATATGCGTTTACTTTGCCATACATACTGACTTAGCCATACGCACTGTAACATATGAATATGCAATAATTATTAGAAATTTGGGAGTGGAGTTGCGTGCCGGATCCGGAGCCGGTAAATATATGTATGGGCGTTTAATAAGGAAGATATTTAACATATAATTCTATTTATGACAACAAGTATGTTACTGGAGTTCCTGTTTTGTTCTATAAATGAGTTTAAATTAGTCATTACTTAATTAGCGGAACTTCGTATCTCGCGTCTTGCAGTTTGCAGCGTCCGGTTTGTCAACCTCAGTGTTGTTGATATGATAAGTTAATTGGCAGCAGGACAATACTGAGACATATAATAATAATAATGATGGTGGTGATAATATAAAATGGTGTGTGTGTGTGTTAATGGAGGAAAGGTGGGAGGGGAGTCATCATCATATGCGTGCACCACACCACCAGCTGTGCAGCTATTGCAACGTGCAGCAAGTGCAACGCAAAATAGAAAACAGCTGTTTGATACACAGTGGTGTGTAGTAAGTGAAAGGATGACTCTACTAGTATAACCACCAAAACGCCATTTTGCTAAATACAGTAATAACATGGCTCGGTTGAAACGTGCGAAACGCTGGCTAATGTGCCCTCCTGTTCACAGAATCAGTATAAGAAGGGTAACAAGATTTCGTCGAAGTGATCGATACAAATTACAAACAACTCGTAGTAAGTGTGGTTTCGGTTTTTGATTTATATTGATGCATATTTTAATACAATATGGTAAGTGGGTCAAAATTAGCGCCCTGCATTGGAATGCGGTAATGTGGGTTTTACGACGTGATGGACCAAAAGTAACTCCCTTTATTGCAATGAAAGTTGTTTAATATTCATCCCCGTTCATCCCTACGATGTACATTTCAGGTTGTATTGTAAAATGGGATTGTGGAATCTAATTTGGAATTTGGAAGAGCATCATGGAAAAACAATTCAACTAACATTTGACGAAAATGAGTTATTTGCAAAATCATATTCCTGATGCAGCCTTGGTTTTTATCATTTACATGGGTTTTTATTTTGCTGCCCTTCAATTTCTACATTGGGTGTTATTATTGTTGTTGTTGTTGTTTATATGTTTATGGTGTTGATGTTAATGACTGGTCCATGCTGTGACCCTTGCTGTGACTCATGTTATATGTACTGTTTATGAGGGAATTGCTTTGTTTTTCGTATCAGTATAGGAAAGTTTAGTTGGTGGAAACACGGATTAAATGGTTTATTTTAACTAGCATATAAAAGTTAAAGCAGAAATGCTGCATGGAGTTAAAAATGAATGCACAAATGCAAGGATTCTATCGTGCAGTAAGGATACACGCGGTGGACCTTTTCCATGCAATTTGTAATTATTTCTGCTATTATGCACAATGAAATATTGATCCATACTAAACTTTTTCCTTTGCATTATGAAACAGTTATAATTAAAACAACTGATATTGGACATTTTTGGTAGTCATTCCAACTTTGGCATTGTTGAAATGTAGAATGTGTGCGTCTTATTGGTGTTTAGATCCCTTTTCGGGTCTGTGATTTTAAAGGTGAACTGACACGGTTATTGTAAGGTACCCTGAAACTTAAACTACATGAAGAAAAGTCACGAAGAAATCAAGTGGTGCAACAAAATGTCTGTGGAAATTAGTAAAAAAAAAGTTATTAGACGTCAAAGTTTGACCGTAGGTTTATCGAGACCCTTATAATTGATGCTCCCCTGGCTTTCTGGATATGGGGTCATCAATTATAAGGGTCTCGGTAAAAATAGGGTCAAACTTTGACATCTGATAACTTTTGTTTACTAATTTTCACAGATATTTTGTTGCACCTTTCTTTGTGACTTTTCTTCAGGTAGTTAATGTTTCAGGGTACCTTACAAAACCGTGTCAGTTCACCTTTAAGTATCTATAAATGATTTTAAAAAGTTGTTAGTTTGCACCACACTTTCTCACGTTGTAAACCTTGATTTATTGTGCAAATATATATTATTCATCGCTTTATTCAGTAATCTTAGCTGATGGAAGTGTAAAACTGACAAAGAAAAGTGTTTTCATGCATGTTGCTATATTGTTGCCCCGATATAATAATATACACCCACTGAATACTTAATTGAAACGATGAAATTGATAAATATTAATAATAATCTTGTTTGCTGCGAATGTCATTTATCTTTTTCGCTTGACGGCTTTGAAAGATCCTCGCAGGGTGCTTTTCAAAACCCTCTGACGTCACAGTTACCCTTGAAACGTGATAGACGATCTTCTTTTTGCTCGGATAAATGCTAAAATTGAATTGAATCTCGCTTTTTGAATGGCACACCCAGATGCTGCTCAGCTAATATTGGTTCCTCAAGATATGTTCCTATTGTGTAGGCTTTCACACACACACTGTAGGGGGTCCTATGAACAGCATCCGTAGGGGGTCTTCTACATCACACATTGATCCAAAAGTGCTTCAATTACATTATACCAATGTAAAGGAATGAAAAGATGATTGCAATTCAAATCATATAGTTCCAATAATATTCAAAATGTGATTTTAAAAAAGTATAACCACTTTGATATTACTTTTTTCTAGTGAACTTATTAATAAGTGTTCAATAACAATGCATTATACAGTATAACATATTTCCTATTGTTTACTTATACATGCATTGCTACTATATCAAAATTTTATACATCAGTGTTCCATAAATACTTCAGCTTTAGTATTTGTATTGTTGAAAAAACCAATAGACATTCAAACCATTAGAAAAATATAGGCAAAGTAATATTAATTAGCAAATGATACGTTTGAAATAAAATAATAATTATTATTAATTACATGAGGTAAAATGTTTTGATGCATGGAAGGTCACAAATGAGTCAAAGCTGCATTTTATGAGAAGATTGGCATATAATGACGGCCAAATAACGTTTAAAGGTGAACTGACAAGGTTTTGCAACATACCCTGAAAAACTAGCATTTGATTGGCACTAATTTTGGAACATCGTCCCAAAATTTGAGACCATTTGAAGCATTATTGCCAAAGATATTAATTATTTAGTTTCATATCAGAGTAGTATATTGTGAGGGATGTACACTGGAGCGCCATTGACAAGCTCTGCCATTGGCTGAAGCTGCAGAGGTGCTTGGCTTCATTGGCTGAACATTCAAATTTTGCCAAAACGGGACACAGTGACACCAGCGCGGTGACGCCGTCCTTCCATGACGCCAGGGCGTCACCCTTTTTAACTACTCGTAACTTTTTATTTAAAAAAATTTAAAAAGTTTTGTTTGCGCCAATCGTTTTATTGGCATCAATTCTATAGAATTGCACACTTTCCAGGGTATGTTACAAAACCTTGTCACTTCACCTTTAAACAAGTTGTGAATTGGGTGTTACTTTGCTTTGCAAACAACAATTGCAGCATAATCTGCGCAACATTTGCAATTAGCCAGTGGACCCTGAAGTGGACACCAA
Organism: Glomeris hexasticha; assembly: GCA_034695945.1. NCBI lineage: Eukaryota > Metazoa > Arthropoda > Diplopoda > Glomerida > Glomeridae > Glomeris > Glomeris hexasticha. Next base: position 23,946 of record JAQIWR010000229.1, read on the forward strand.
GAAGGACACTATATAAGAGGTCACCTTTCATTATTCTATGCTCTATTAATCCAGGCTGAACCACATGCAAAACGGTTCAATAGGTGCACACATACATACAAAAGCACATTGCCAGAAGTGCGTTTGTTACAGCCACACTTAAGCTAAAACGTACAGTGGGTTGAAAGATAAATTCCGCATCAGTGCAAGACGATATGGGATAAAAGTAAGTGTATAGGGTGGCAAAGGTCCAACCACATTCAATTACCAGTATAAGTTGCTGGAGACGAGAGATTGCGCATTGACCCCCACCACCCCTACTCCTATAAAAGCCCCAACCCACTTTTAGACCCCGCCCCTTTCTCTCTTTCTCTTTCCTTTGGCTATACTAAAAGATAAGTCGTATGGCCAAAAGTCCCATATGTGATTAATCGATCCAAAATGGCGTCCACCAATTAAGGTTCGCGATCGGAAAATGAAACATCTTTACCATGAGCAGCTCCGTCCACTCCACTTTCATATTAATGAGGGAGCGAGAGAGAGAGAGAGCACGTGACAAATGACAAAATGGTGGCTGGCCAAATTGTAATGAAAGATGGCTGCCAAGAAGGTGTGGTGGCATAAGAGATAAGTGGCACTTACCAAACTCAGCTGCTGAGCTTGGATTTCCCTGTAGACGTCGACGATCTGCGACAGAGCGCCACCTGCAAAACACCCACATTCAACAACCAATCAGACTTCAGTGTGTAATAAAACACAATAATGGTGGTCTCAATCTATCCCACATTTCACCTTTTATGACTCGTATTACTCCTGTGAGCAACAGGAACCAAAAAAAAAAATGAACCAAAATCTGTATGCTGCTCACACGTACGTTAGCTTAGCGAGGTTTTCATTTTATAAGTAAATATCTAAGATCAATTCCTCAGCTTATAAATAAATATTTCAAAGTTTATATTATTTCACGTGGAACTATAGTATCATCAACGACCAAGCGGAACAATTGACCACTTTAGCACCACGAGTGGCAGTTTCAGGAACCTGCAACTAAGTGAATATACAAACGTGTTGAGGCGAGCTGGTGGCGCAGTGGTTAGAGCACTCGCCTTGCACCTCTGTGGTCCCAGGTTCGATACTGGGTCAGGC
>JAQIWR010000230.1:0-25040 GCA_034695945.1 Glomeris hexasticha
CATATCCCAAAAGCTGAAGAGTCGAGATAACGGACATTTCGAGATTTTTAAAGACAAATTTTAGGTTGATTTGCTCTAATTGGCCGAAAAGGGTAACCTTGCTAGGGGTGGCTTGAAGTGTACCCTTTTCTTGTATACCAGAGCCTTCATGTGGCCCCATAGAAAGAAATTTAGTGGATTCAAATCTGGCGATCGTGGAGGCCATGCTAAAGAACCACCTCAGCCTATCCATGTGGCTCCAAATGTTTGGTTGATGTACGCACGGACAGTACGGGCAAAGTGTGCTAGTGCGCCATCGTGTTGAATCCACATCGCTCGACGAACGCCCATTGGAACATCATCCAGCAACTGTGAAAGAGTTTCACCAAGGAACATCAAATACACGAGAGCAGTGAGACGTGGTTCCAAAAAATATTGCCCAATCAAGCGTCCATCAACTACGCTTGCCCATACATTCACATTCAATCTTTGCTGGTAGCTACGAGAGGCTGTGCTATGAGGATTTTCTTGATCACACACATGCTTGTTGCGAACATTGTAGAGACCTTTCCTCGTAAACGAAGCCTCATCAGTGAAAAGAATCTTGTTTGGAAACTGCAGCTCTTCCCAGCAACGTTCCAGAAACTATGCAGAGAAGTTAACTCATGGCACAAAATCAGCCGCGCCCAAATATAGCACTCTGCAAGGATGGAAGGGGTGGAACTGTTGCTCATGTAAAACCTGCCATACACTCACATGGTTTACACCCATATCATGTGTGATTGCTCTGGTGCTCGTTGAAGGGTTCTGTGCAATGTGTTGATGCACCTCATCAAATTCAGGAATACAGTGAGTCCTTGCAGTAGCACAGTTCATTTTGTTGCCAGCAAGGGTGCCAGTTTCCCTGAGCCATTGTAACACCCTAGCAAAGGCTGTATGCACTGGCGGTGCACGATTTGGATATCGTTCTTGATACAGCCGACGGGCAGCCCTCCCATTACCCTAGTGATTTACCGTATATGAAAAATCAGCTTAATCAGCATGCGTAGTCAGTCATCTTTTAGTCTCACATCAGGTACAATGGGACCAGGCTGCCATGTCTCCAAGCAACCCCACTTCTAAATCCTGACCTTTAGTACAAGTGCAGTGTTTTTTTTCGCAAGGTGCCATCAATGAGGTGTATAGGGTGTACAGGAGGGGCAATCGGCCGAAACTCCCAGCAATGAGCTCTTTGCTGGAGCATCATTGCTTGTCCACCCAATGTGGGTGGTAATTGACGTCATTGCCAAGCCGGCTATTTTTGTCTCGATTGTACGCATCATTCACATTACATAATTTCATTTATTTATTTCTTTGTTCCTCTTTTAATTTGCTTTGTACAGATTTTGTCCTAGATTACATGTTTGTTTCTTGAAAAGAATTTGATGTCACTGACGTCGCTTCGTGATGGCGGCCAAACTCCACCCCAAAATGGGAGGAGCATGACATGCACAGAAGAATGCGAGCATTACAGCTCTTGGCATCATTTGCCAATTAACATTGGATTGCGCCTCCTGTACACCAATATACACCTCATTGGTACCACGCACTGTGTTATTAGGGTCCAAGAAAATTTGTGAAACAGCCACGAGTCAAGGTCATTTCTGGAGACTAGCTATAAACATTCTGCAATTGTGCCTAGCTCAAAGTTTAGGTGAATAACTCAAATGGTAGGCAGGGCAGCGCAGGGCAGCCTCCTTCCGGGGGATACTTGCACTTCGGTTGCCCGTAGCACAGTTAGGTGACATTTCCGGACATGGGTTGATTAGCAATATTTCATCTACTATAGCCCTTCTACAACTCCTATGAGTTTTTAATATGTATTCATTAACACCCTGTATTTTCTGCAAATCATCTAAATTGTATCTATACCATTAGGCACAGTATAATCCCAGAGATTTGGTTTTATGACGATTTCATGAAGCTTATGGTAATTGTCAATACCACAATCTCCTCCGTCAAAACCACATTCTTGAGTGTCGCATGCCTATAAAGTATCACACGTATTTCTAAACGTATGTACAACTTTACATTTTGAAATACTCAACAATGCAGGAGTTAATAAAATCAACTGTTGGTAAAATGTGTTTACCATATCGCAATATTTGTCAGCAATCCAAGCATTGGCACATTGGTCATGGCAATATTCTAGAAACCAATTCAAGAACAAAACCTTAACGTACGTATTTGGGATTTTGTGTAAATTTCCCATTGTAACCCTCATATATCTGCTTTGCTACAAATTTCAAAATTGAATATCTTTAAAGGCCTCTTGTACTTAGTCCATACCCATAATACAATTATACATTGGGATCATATTATTTTTTTATACATGCATGACTATTTCTTATGCAATGGAATAAGTGTAACCTACTTACGTTTATCCAAGCTCTCCCAAAAATACTCCTTCATATTGAAATATTGCAAATGGGTTCTTTTACTCGGCAAACTGTTACAATCTCCACCATCCCACTGACATTGAGAATTATTGCAGGATTTGTCGCAGAAACCATCACTGATCCATGTTGCAGGACAACCATCTTTGCAGTTTGGAACAGACCATGCCAAATAAACCTTCGATCAATAAGAGAACCTTATTTACAACTGTATACGTTTCAAGCAGAATGTATTTCACATTTTAACAAATGCATCAGTACTTTTTGGCCTTTAGCCTTTGTGTAGAAATCATCAGGCCAAACTTTAGCACTGAAGAAGACATCATCGTTTAAGTAGAGGAACTTTTGAGACAGGTTAGGTATTTTATGCAAGTGGCACTCAATTGCAGATGAGCTGAATGTTGGCAGATGAGAAACATTGGAGAACAAGTCCTTTTTGAAAACGTTCAAATGAAAATGAATAATATTACAAAACTAGAAGCAATTGATTTGCCAATGCCATTTGACATAAAACTTGCCTTATGAGTTACGATTGAGACTCTTGGATTATCCAAGTCGAGCCAATGAGGAAGTTGACCATTGGTCACTATATAAGCATGGCGAACCCATGGTGCAAACTTTTCTAGAGATCTTAAAGAGTACCGCAATTCCTAATTATAAAATAAGTAAGAGTTACCATATAAACAAGCTAATCTCCAACTGATGATTTTTGGGTTCTATGCATATTTTAATCATAGAAAACAATGCTAACCTCATTATCTTCAAATCTGCTTCGACTAATATCATCATCTGGCTGTTTGAAAATTAAGTTGGATTTACAAATTAGTACAGTATGAAAATGTTAGCATTGTTAGCATATCAAGTGATATTCATACATTTATTCCCATGATAAGATTGGCAATTGATATGGTCGACTGTGGGCCTAAAAAAGCAAAATTAACCTCGTTTGAAAGAAAAGACTCCATGTTGCTTTTGTCTTTCAAAGTCACAATGGCGTAACCATCAGGTGGATTTTTTAAAATCACCTATATACCATAGAAATAACTTTAATGTTGATCAATATGAAGTGCATGCATGCCAATTGTATACTAACAGATGATATTTGCAATCGGATGTTACTGGAAACAGCTTCCATGAAGGCATGTGTAGAAATGGAAACTTGAATACCAGTAACCACTGCAACATCATTCAAAAGTACACTGTCCCTTGCTGTCCAATCAGTGGTCAGCAAACCATGACTAATAACATATCCAGTTCCATCAACAATCATATGTCCAAACCGAACAACTTTAGAAGCTAAAAAACACATACAAATTCTAAATTATTATGGAGATAAATTTGAGAAATTTGTGGTAAAGTATTTATATCCATTCAGTTCACCTGACTCAATAGATGGCATTACCAAAACTGTCACCCATGTTGTGCCCAAATGAGATTGTACTGAATACATATCTGTGACGTTTTCAAATATGTGGGGATAAGAAGTTCTAAGATGGGACAATTGGAAGTTTTCCGGCAATGCAGGATACACAATTACCAAATGAGACTCGATGCAATTTTCCACAGGACAAACAATTAGTTTCTTGCCTGGGCTAAATGAATAATTAGACAGCAATACCTTTAAAGTCGTACAAAAATTGTGCTATAAAACTGGTGCATATACATTTAAATTACATGCAGAATATATGATAAAGATTTACAGGGTTAACAAAAAGTCTGGGCATTTATATATTTATTTGCAAAAAGTGAAAAATATGCAAATTCTGATTTGGAGGGGCAATGCAACCATCAAATTTGAAATGTGACCATGTTTCTGACTTTTAAACAGTAAAACTAAAGCATCACATGATGAGTTAAAAAATACTGGTTTTCAGTTTTTAAACCAATAGTTGAATGAATCTATGGGTATTTATTTGAGGCTATCATGAGCCACCAGTATTTGGTTTCCCTGCATAGCAGCAGGATGCTGTAATAGGATTGTTGGTCTATCTTCAACTTACTGCCATTGAAAATGCGGTCATGCAAATGGTCATAAATGTTTGCCTCCCAAATCATAATTTCCATATATTAATTTGACCGTATATTAATTTGCTATTATTAAATTCAATTACAAAGGCAAAGACTTTTTGTCCACCATGTCTATGTAACCTGTGAAATCTTTGCAACTGTTCAATAAATTTCGGATCAGATCCATTAACCCAAGTGTATACAACATCTATTGGTAAATACTGCGACAACCTGAAGATGTAATTAACCACACAATAAAAATAAGTTATTATTATTATAATATGTGCGATTTATTTTACAGTCGACTCCGTTTATAGCGAAGTTCGCTTAATTATTTTTTCATGTACAAACTGTTTCAGGTCATTTGTTAAATTCTTATGGAGGTTATACAAATTCAAAAAGTAGAATTGTATACCAAAAAACTATAAGAAAACTTTTTGGCGGGTCCGCATTCACAAACTCCGCATATATTGAACTGAATGGCTTGCGTTTTCAACTTCGTTTTATGCAGAATCGACTATATTTTGATGATGAATTAAATATATAATTAATTAATTACTCTGATTGTAATGATTTTCCCATTATGTTATCACTAAAAACATTGAAAGCATTGTACTTATTTCGACCCAATTCCAGCAACGTCTAGATGCAGGGTAACAAAATAAACATTATTTTAGCATTAATTTAATATTCCTATTTTAACATTTATATTATAATATATATTGTACGTACCTCACCGAAGTGAAGCACAGATAAAAATATTACAATTAAAACAAATACGGCTGCAAATGTGGCGTACTTATTCGTCAGGAAATCGTAAACATGTTTCTGAATAATTTTACAAAATAAATATCTTGCCATAGTTGTAACATCGTCAATTTTCTGATGAGAGTATTGATGAGAAAGAAAAGGCCATGTTTTCTGTTTTCGACCGTATCCCCACTTTCTGCCGCTAGATGGCGATGCTGTACAATACAACAATACCCAAAGGCCACGCCCCTTGACAGGGATTTAATTATTAAAAATCGGTGTTCAACATGGTTGTACGCCGAGTTTTATTACATATATTTCAACGAAGAAAGCGTATTATTTTGGAGGAAGATACAGGCAGGCCAGATGTGGAACTTTTGCACGAGGAATTCAAGAAAATTTGCGACCAAGATGCTTGGATTTCTAAGCAAGTGGGAATTTCGGAAATTGTATTTCAGCACTACGACCCTACATTTGAAGTGAACGTAGACGTTGACAATGAAACCGTAATTGATGATAAAACACAAGTATATATGTAGTTATATTATCGGAGATTAACGACAGTGGTAACCCTGACAATAAGTCGGTTATTACAAATGGACAAAATGTAGACCAATCTGGCAGCAATTTTAATAAATCCTCATTGGATCCTCATGAGGAGAATGAAACCACCATCTCAGCAGTTGTCCCTGATCACCCTGAAATAAATATTGACATAAACAATTGCACAGTAAATGCAAATAACAGTAGAAAATCAGTGAGTCATTTTGAAAATTAATATGTAGCAGATTTTCATTTACTGATTTTTGCATTATTTTAATTTTCAGGTTATCCCATATCCAAGTCCTCTGCCAAAGTTTTCAACAGAGATAGAAGATAGACACAAACGTGGGGAACTTATGACTGTATACAAGAGATTTGTTCGTGAATGTGCATTTTTCATACTTTCGGTGACCGCGACACCTTCCAAAGCGGATTACAGAAATTTTTGCCGCACTGTCGGTGAAGAATATCCACGTATTAAGGATAGCAATGGATTGTTGGTAGGTTTCAAATTGAGGAAAACACATTATTTCATGAAGGAAATGATAGTTATTACCCGAGAGCAAATAAGCATACACATGCGCGCATAGAAAATTGAACGTATACTCGAAGAATCTTTTAAATAACACTTAACTTTAATAATGTACTGCAATGAAAATATAATTTGGGTAAAATGAATTTGCCTCACACTGTAATCTCCATTGATAAACGTATAACACATTTTTTTCAGGTTTCATTCAACTTGCAGCTAACGAGATGTGTCCGTAACATACGACAGAGACAAAAAAACTTTTCAAAATGCAGACTGCAATCGACGAAGAAGAAGAGTATATCTGCTAGAAAAATTAGTTATGTTTCAAAGGGGAATTCGAGTAACTCTGTTGCATCACTGGCCAACAACCGTAAGGAAGAACATAAAACGCAGCGACAAAATTGCACAAGAAATACAGTGCATGAACGGTATGATTTGAGGCGGACCAAAGGTGCAAACAAATGCTACCCTCAGGTTAAGGTAACTGTTATAAATGTGTCCATGCATTTTTAAAATCACATTGTCGGTACGTCTTAATCCAATATGAGCTGTAATAACCTTAATCTATGCTACATCAGATTTTTAACATACGGATATGTTGACTTTTAGGTTATTCCATATCCAAGCCCTCTTCCAAAATTCTCAACAGAAATAGAATACAGACACAAACGTGGAGAACTTTTAGTTGAATACAGGAGATTCGTGCGTGAATGCGCAATATTCCTACTTTCCCTCACCGCGACACCATCTAAAACAGATTACCGCAATTTTTGCCATACGGTTGGAGAAGAGTACCCACTCGTTAAAGACTGTAATGGCATGTTGGTAGGTATCGTATGGAGGAAATTGTATCATTCCAACTACCATTACAACATTGGTATTATTGCAGGTATCGTTCAACTTGCAGCTGACGAAATGCGTCCGCAACCTTCGTCAGCGGCAAAAGAACAACATGAAATGCTCACCGCACAAACCTAACAGCATCTCTGCCAGAAGGGGCATATTTCATTACACTTCTGGCAGTGATGCTAGCAGCATGTCAGCAGAAGAAAGCAACCATTTAGAAGCGCTCAAAATGGAGCTACAACAATGCGCCCTTAATACGGCGCAATCTTTTTCGCAAGCCGATAAAAACCGTGTTTCATTCCTGCTTAACGAAACTTACGAATTGAGACGTAAAGAAGTTACAGATGTAATAACATGCGTGGAAATACTAGAAAGCTATCCTCAGTTGAAAGAATATTTCTGGGTATTCAATTAATAATTGCAATTTATTAATTGACAACAATGGCTTATATGATGTTTAAATTCACAGTTTCTGCAAGAAGCTAATAAAGTTCTGGTGACACCTGTAGAACACAGAGAACTACGATTTCAATTAATAATGGCACGTTTACAAGAGCTTAGTCAGTTGGAGGAACCGGAGGAACCAAATTATTGCGACGAGCACCACTTCAGATTACTACTGTGGCTCAGTAACAAACTGAAACCGAATGCCGATGCACTCCCAATTGTGTTGCACAAGGTACTGAATTAGATTTATCTCAATACAAATGCAGGAACTAATGTATAAAATGTGTCTTTTAAAGAATACCGAACCAATGGACGTTACGTGCGGCCCGACATCGAGTCCGTTCGCGAAAGTTTTCACGGATCAAGACGGAAAAATAAGCTCCGCGTTCATTCTGGGGGAAGGGATTGTGATAGTTGATATTATGGATAAAACAAATGCCTTTGAAGTAGTAGATGCCCTAATGTCGTCGTATTACGTGTACAAGAGGATATACCCTGCTGGTTATAGAGATTTCTTGAAATTCCTCCAGCAGGAATTTCTGGGATTAATGTTGTCTCGTAAAGAGATGACCAATGCTTCTAAGTTAACCACATTTTTGAAAATGTACAACACAACTTGAATATTACATGCCATATAGCGTCGATAAGCTTTCACGATTTCACATCTCGAACATGTTCGCAGTGTCATTTTTGCTCGCATTTTACAATGTACGAAAGGTGGTTTCAATTTTGAATATATGTCTGCAAATGCATGCAACAAGTATATATTGTAGACATTAATTGCATTGCAACAGTGAATGTTTGTATTTGCTAGGAATAAAACAATTTCATAGCAAAAAAATGTTTACATATTTTACACAAAAGTGTGTTAAATTACTATAGCAAAAACGGATGTTCGCAAGTTGGGCATTTATAAATTTAACTAGAAACATGACAATTTTCATTTGTTAAAAAAAATACCCAGATTTCTATTGGTTACATTTCATAACATTGAATTGCGGAACTCAAATGTAAAACATTTGCACTGTCACATATCCTTGAATGACAAGGTGTGTCATGGTCATCACGTCATACATAGCAGCACATTTCCCAATTTCAGTCACATTTCCTGAAATTTTGAGATTATCACTCACAATACCAGTATGTATATGCTGCATAAGCACATGTACAATATATATTCATAATATTTTATTATTTAACATTCCTGCTGTAATTATTTTTTATAAAATTATATTGATACATATACAAAATCCATAGAAATACCAAGAGGAAATACCCAGTATACTTCATATTTAAATGTCATCTAATTGGGTAGATTTATGCTATTTAAAGGTTGCACGTCCTTGATTTTATGCGACAAATACTTATTTAGATTTAGCCATGCAAGTTTTCCTTGACACATTATAATACCAAAAACCTAATCAAAAATCATTTTTATCGAATGTACCTAAATTCCTATCACCCAATCAAGTAAGCATATGGTTACATTAATCCCATATTCCCTTGCCCTATATCACAATAGTTTCTCCTTTTTTTGTTGTGGACTCATGCATGGCCTACATAAAACATTTTCTATGGAAGAAATGCATTTAGGAGGCGCCTGTGTTTGAGGCTATGAAATACCTGTTGTGAGACATGTTAAAATAGGGTGTTGGCATTTAACTTTCGAGGATAAAATTGCAGGAACAGCTAGACCATTTTAACCATAGCTGTTTATTATATGGATATGATATAATAAGAGTTATATTACACATCTGGGCATCTGGCCAAGAGGTAATACAGGAAAGAGGCCCTCAATCTGAGGAATTCATTTTTCCTGAGACATTTTGGAAATCCTTTTGCTGACAGGTGGAAGCAAGAACTTTCAAGAATCCTGACTTGACATACATTCACAATGCAGTCCAAAACAATTTGCTTCATGGCAGTTTTATCTACACTTATTGTGACAAATGGTAAGTTATTTGATTCATTAACAACTGTATAACTTGATTTATTAATACAAATTTAGGCAAAAGTTGTTTATCGAACAACTAAATTGTTGAACAAGCAATATTGCAGTTTTTATTTTTCCTTCCAATTTTTATACGTAGTATCAAGAGTATGTGGTAGTATAATACCTAAAATTCGTGTTCAAATCCTTATTTGCTGAGTGAATACATAATTAAAAACTGATATTTGCTGTATCACACTGGGATATGTATAAAATGGGTAAAATGGTAAAACTGCACATTTGAAATATTGATTCAAAGTCAAATATATTTTAACAAGTAAATAAAATAGTCATGCAGATAGTTATTGGACAGGAAATGTGAAAAAGTAAAGAATTTTAATTTCCCACTTCACATTTATGATAAAATAAAATGAAATTCTAAACATTATCAATTACATATATGAAGTGCTACATGTCCAATAACTTATTTGCGTTCACATTTGGAACTATGATTATAAATAGTGCTAGATTACATGATGCATTGCTGCAACTAAAACATATGCATGACAATTAAAAAACAAAATTCAATGTCATTAAATACCAAATGCTGTATCTATTGGCAAAATATACATATTGTTATCAATGCAACCATGCTTTTGTATTATATACCATATTTTGAAATAATAGAACATAACGAAGAAACACACCACTTATACCTCTTACTTATACTACTAAATCATAGCGAATTTCCATGGCATAGGAAGTTTATTAACACAACCAATAGAAGTCAAACGTTTGCCCCATATATCACCTGGAGCAAAACACAGGATGTTTTCAATTTGCATCCTTACAATTAACTATCATAATGTGTTTTATAATTACTAAAATTATTTCCACTTCATTACAAGGATTATATTTATTATAATTACATTGTTTTGCAGTTATTTTAAACACACAATTTAGAAAATCTAATTAGTGGAAAAACCTAAGAAGGACAATTCAAAAATATTTCACAATATGAAATGAAATCTAATAAAGGAAAACGGGTGTTGGTTGGATACATTTATTATACCATGTTCTTCCTGGAAAAAAGGTGAATAATGCTATTTATACTATACAGTATGTTATCATGCACCAAAGGTGCAAAATATATGCATCTGACTTTGTTAAATAATTAGCCAATGCCAATAAATAATTATTATAATTGTTAGATTTTTAAACCAAAAGAGTATATACTCTTGCCAACATTTTATAAGTTCCATAAGTACATCCGTACTTGGTTGGATTTTTTAAACCAACACTTTACGAGTTCTACGCTAAGCATCCATACTTTGTTGGATATTTTAAACCAACATTTTATAAGTTCTATGGTAAACATCCGTACTTTTATAAGGCATTGCACAGCACTTTATACACAAAACAAGCAATAAAACATAAAACAAACAAACATCACACAATAAATCCCACAATGTCCCTTTTACATGTTTGACGCAACACTTCAAACAAGTATATTATCATGTATTATCAAGAGTAAATACTCTTGGTATTATTATGCAATATAATGGGGTACCCAACAATCTTTTTTTGACATACGCTTCCTCTGTACAAATTTTTAAATTATTATAACACCACACCCTCGTGTACTTTATCCTTTTAAAACTTCCCTATTCTTACATATTGTCCTGTAGATTAAACTGGTCTCAAGACAGAGTAAACGTCCCGGAAATTTGGCAATAATTCAAATACATGCTGCATTACATATGAAAATTGTGAAAACCTTGAAAACGACATTTGAGAAAATGTTTTACACTAATGTGTTCACTGCTGGTTGTGATTTAACGAGCAGATCTTTCAGGTGTGGATAATAAATAAAACCATGATAGGCTTACTAAGAGTAAAGTTACGCAAACACATTGCATGGTGTCAACAGGAAATTGCAGGACATGCATGGCAACATCAGACTTTCATTATCATGTTGCTCAAAAGCATTTGCGCTATATTATGGTGTACTACTTCCTTTAATTTAATCTCTATTGTGATGTTTTGGTACGTTTCCTTGAGAAAAAAATATTCAAAATGAGAAATAATTATCTACTATTACGCCACAAAGAGTATGCAAGCCTGCAAATATTTACCAACTATATAAAGTGCAAAGAAAATGTAACATGTGTGCAAGACCAACACATGTTTAATTTTTTAGGAAATAGCCTAAATTAATAAACATTAGAAACACATTAATGAATAATTTTTTAAAAAAGTTTAAACCGGCCCATTTGCCTATACATATTCAACATGCCAACAAATATAGATTAAGCATTGTTGCACATTGCAATCACTTGATTGCTTAATTATTGAAATAACACTTGGATTAATCGGCCATAGTAAATTCCCACATAATAATGAATACAGTCACAACCAATAATTTTTTATTTCACATTTTCACATAATGCACTTGTAATTTGTACCCATTATGTATCGTATTATTGTTATTATTTGTGTCTTTTAGAAGCAGTTGTTCGCCGATGTTGGACTTGCAGATCCAGAGGTGAATTTGGAGATTGTAGAGATCCATTCCCCGTAAATCTGACATCAATAGACAAATTCCCGGGAGTCGATGCAGCACCGTGCGCATCCGGATGGTGCGCCAAACTAATAGAAGGCGATGATATAGGTATACTCGTCAACAATCTAAAAATAAGAAAACATTAAAATTCATAACTGCACAGGTTAACTTGCAGTATTATTTGTACATACCTCAAGTATTAATATCATTCATGCAGCAAGATAACTTTTATTCTAGAATTCAGCGTGGCCACAGAACGTATGTGCATTCAAAACCCTCCGGATGACGGCGAAGAAAGGTGTGCCGAGACTCAATGGAAACACCGAAAAGTTTACATGTGTTTCTGTCAAGGAGATTTGTGCAATAGTGCACAGAAAAATGTCGCAAAATCTGCTTTCATTGCACTTGCAGCAATTTTGTTGAGGAATTTGTTTGCGTACGTGTAATATTTTTTTACCAAACTACTTATATATTTTGTGAAAGTCTAAATTTCATACTTGTATCCACAATGCTATCTGTACGATTTCGAGCAGCTAAATAAATGTGATGACATTTTTATCCTTTCACAATAGATGTGTTTTGAACCAGGTAGGATTTTCATACATTTATTTTTACAACGTGACTTCCAACAATAATGCATTCATGATTGCCCAGTATTTATCAATCCTTTAAGAAATTTCAACTTGTGCAAATTAACAGTGTGACCGCAATGACCTGCAGGACATTTATAAGCAATTGTCAGATCTTCGCCAGGAATTTCTCTCCAGTCGCAAATACAACCTATCCCACATTCAGGGCACTTTTTGAATTCCTTTTCCAATTCAGCCCTATATATTAAAATTGGTTCTCCACCATCAGTTTGCAGAACCACTGCAGGTTGGGTCTGTAATATTACTTGCGGGGTTTTTACTGTGTCCACCACTTGTTTAGTGGCTTTAGTTTCAACCTTGGTTTCAACACTGGTCACAGTTTCTTCTGCAGCAATGTTAGTAACATCATTTTGTTGGGGGAAACTGTTTTCACCTGAACACTCTACCACGCATTCCTCGTTGTCCTCCACTATTATGACTTCCGGACAAACATCACCTAGGTTCTCGTCATCGGAACCAAATTCTGAACATGGATCAGGACCTATTGTTTCTTCTTCAAGCTGCACTTCTACTTCACCAGTATCTTCATCCATTTCTGTATTTACTTTACGTACGCTTTGATCTGAAAGTAATAACAATGACGAATATATAAATCATGGAAATATACACACTATTAGTAAACGGAACTAGAAATGCTGTTAATTCCCACGCACAAATTTTTCGAGTGAGGGACCCGATTTTTTGGACACAGATAGGCCTAACTTTCGACTATACGGTCCAGCATTTCTTTCAATGATACTGATGCCACAGTTGATAATTTCAATAATATGCACTACTATCTTACCCACACGATGTGAACATACAGTAATTGTTGGATTGTTGATCTTTTCCCATTGTTTTTGACTAAAAATGACGAGTAACGAAAGCGCGCCAAACATGAACGACACTTCATACGCCACCTGGCGGATTGATTACGAAATACGAACGCTGGCATTTGCCGGCGACATCGGAGCAGTGCTGCCATCTATGATTACATAGCCTTACTATTTATTCCGCTGAATGGTAATTTGTTTTTATTATCTTGGTAATAATGTATTCTCGCTTTTGAATGGATTTGAAGACGCGGGCGCAAAACGCTCGAATTTGGGCGAAGAATAATGGGATTTCGAAGGACAAGTTCGAAGAATGCGTTTGTCGTGTATTTGACGGCGACGATCTCCAAACATCCTATAAACACAAATTTTTCAGATTCCTGACAGTAGTTTTGAAATGCATTATCGGCATTTTGACATTTGTCGTCATTTTGTATACTATTATTTCTAGTCATGATTCTACGCAAAATTATTTAACGCGAAGCATTCAGGATCTGATTTACCCCTTTATGCGTTTTTTCCGCATTTCGACATTATTTTTGCATTACAAATTCCCTCACTTGCATGGTAAGTTGGTGCATGAAAAGGTGCATGTCAGGGTATATGTATCAATAAAAAATATAAGTTATTAAATATATATGTATTTTTTTCAGAATGGCATGAAGAAGAATGTCTTGTAAGAAATCCATTCTATCAGAATCCTGATTTATCTTGCTGGCCATGTGAAAATATCAACACTGTTATTGATTTAACAGGATTTAGAAATTTCTCACAGGCATATTATCACAATGGTACTCCATTCATTATAAAGGTAATAAATAATCCATGTAAAAGTTACAAAATCAAATTAATATATATTGACCATGTATAACAATATTTTAACGAATAAAATTGCAAAATGAACTTTTATACATGTAGGATGCATCAAATACTGAAATCTCATTTACAACACTTGAAATATTACTCTCAACAAACAAAGAAGCACTGCTTAGTGGGACAACATCATTTTATACAAATATTATTGGAATTGATTCTCCAAAAGAATTATTTGACCGCGCGCAAAGTAGTTGCGGAGATGTACTGATGCCAAGTAAATTTGTTTTGTGGTGGGTCTGTGTAGTTTAAATTCAAAGCCAGTATTTACAACTAATACGGCTAATATTAATTAAAGTAATTGTATTTTTTAAAGGCGATTTGGTCGGGTTGGTGCTGCAAGAGTACTGCGAACAACTTTCCCGCGACCGTACTTCATCCCGAACACGACCGAAGTTGCTCTAGAAAGATTTCTTATTTTGTCTGGACCCAACTCCGGATATTTAAATATAGTAGGTAACCTCTACTATATATCTAACAAGTGAAAATATTAATTTCCTTGCATTTTTATTCTTTTTCAGCCTCTCACGGACTTTGCAAATGTTTGGTTAACGCAAGGTTGTGGGATTTCAGTGGTAACACTAGAAAGTTCTCCACCATGTAAATCCATTTGCAAATCGGTCTCCGTTCATCTGCATCCTCAAGAAACTTGTAAGTGAAGGGTTAAATGAAGGGTTACATGCAAATTATTCAGTGGATTCAATTGTGTTTTCATGTTGTCAAGTATTCTACAACTGGCAGTTCTGGAGGGCAAAAATCTCAACATTAAACCAGTCTCAAATTTCAATCTTGTACGTAGGCTCATTTTACTGACACGTCACCTAATTTATTATCATCACATGTCAACTAATATCTGAATAAACTCTTGCTTGACATGAACATGTGTGGTATAAGATCAATTCATAATTAAACAAGTCATACACAATGTTATCTGCAAAAGTAATCACTTGACAGAATTTTAAATAACCAACAGAGGCCATCCATTAACAATGCCTTTTGAGTATGTTAGTAGGATCAAAGGCACATGTGTTAAAAGCTATTTATTAGTAAGTAATAATGCCAAATTTTCCCATCATATGGAAGGTATACTAGTCGCAAAACCCGTTTCAAATATGTATATAATTTCATTATAAATTTAGTCAAGTGCTATTTTGTTGTAAATATTCATGTAGTTTATAGATAGCCCCTGGAAACATTTATGGTAAATAAGACTGAATAAAAACAAATAAATTAAATTAAACAATTTTATATAACTGACCAGAACAAATAATAATTCTTATTATATTAATATCTGTGCATTAAGAATATATTTGCCTATTCGAATTTGTCTCGTAACTTCTGTTTCAGTAATACTGGAATCAAGGATAGGATGGCGAAGACAGCCAATAGTAATACAGAATTCCAGGATATCGCATCACTCGATGACGTCAGTTGGTACAATGTGGTTCCGGCTTGAATTGCCACAAATGATGGTGGGGCAACACCTAATCGATCAATATCGGAAACATAACCACGTTATTTCGTATTAACACAGCGTAATTAAATTCACGGAGTAACCGCATGACGTACCGATGAATGTTCCGGCAAAAAATGGAAACAGAGGAACACCGACTATCGGAGATGAAAGATTTATAAACCAGTTTGGAAGGAAAGGGGTAATCCTCAGGAAGATGATGTAATTGAGCAAGTTTGATCGGTGATGGTGTACCACCTTGGACCACTTCATAGCTTTCTCGGGAAAATATTTGCTAACAATCCGTCTTCCCACCAAGTACGATAATAAATAACAGAAAGAAGCTCCAACAGCTGAGCACTGTAGATAGATAACAAAGTAAATTGGTTATGACTATATATATATATATGGAGTAATTTATGAAAAATACTCACAAAACACACGAGAAAGAGTGCCATCCAAAAAGGAAAAAGGTATCCTGACAGAATACTGAGGAAAATGGAGCCTGGAATGGCGAATGTTTGCAAACTAGATACGAATTAACATTAAGGATCATCAATAAAATAATATAAATATACACATTTTGCCATTAATTATTCTCAATGTACTAAGGATACAATATGTAAATGATGAAAACTCCACCAACAACCTCAGGGAAATACATTTCCGTGTATCGTGACAATATACGACCGAGGTTCTTTGCATCTTCGATGTTTGCGGGAAGCTTCACGTACTGTACTTCTTCTCTGGAAAACGCCAAATGAAGCAATTCAATACAATTATTTTACAGAAATTACTGTAAGAATTTACTTCATGTTCTACACATTTACCTTTCCAATTTGGGGAATTTTTTATACACAACCACAAGTGCGAGAACTGATGTCAGAAAAATTAGGGCCAATGCCAGGAATGCTCTTCTTGTACTACCTGAGGTTTCTTGTTTTAAGCTATCTGTAAACAATAAAAAATAACAAATGTTATAAAGCGATAATATAACAATTGCAGACCTGAATATATTCAGATTATTTTTTTTTATTCCACAAGGCATTTCCACTGCATCAAAACAATAGTATTTTCAGGTCGACCGTTCCTTAATTTAACAAATGCGACCTTTAATTGTATTTATTTCCCACCATAACAATTGTTATTTTCTAGTGAAGGGTTCATAATTTATTCAGTGATTGCAGCGCCATCTGCGGTGATGCACGTTTACAAATGCATTAGTGAAATGCGCAAATCAATCTGCATTTTAACGAGTTTAGCTTTTAATAATGTTATTATCATAAAAAGAGAAGCACGGTGTTATTGCGCCGCGATTAGTATAAGCAATTAATAAAGCGTACTGCTTTTTAGCACCCTTTCCAACTTCGACCCATCATCAGCGGGTTGCGGTTGCGGTTGCGGTAGCGGTTCAGCCAGTTCAGTAGACAAGCGCGATCCACTTTGGTTTTTAGCACCACGATAAACAGGTTGTCCGGGTTTATCGACGTTGATTTCGTCATACGAACACTCGTAACCTTTGCCGTCTTCGTCTTGCATCGAAGGTGGCCGTATTCCTTCTTCTATTTCGGAGAACACCGACTCCGAAGCCGACATCTTGAATGTTGCGCTATGAACTAGTTTCGTATAATCGGTACATTTGTCGATACGCAATCGATACATAGGGAGTGGCCAAACACGTTCACAGCGCTGATTGGTTCGTGTGGATCAAAATGGCGTCAGTACCAAGATGGCGTCCAAATCTTTGACACGTCACACAGCACTAAGTAAGTTTGCAGTGCGCAGACCGATATGATTGGTGATCATGAAATTGGCAAGAGCCAATGAGCATCGCGATTAACGAACCGTCGGCCATCTTTCTCCCGCCAAAACCGAAACAGTTCTATGAAGTTATCGAAGGATTATGAGGATGTGAGGATTATTTGAGTGCACACTGTCAACGGATAACTCATCCAGTGGTTAAATACTAGTCCAGGACGCCTTCAGCATGCAGCAAACTTCAGAAATGCAAGTACCCCACTTTATTTTAAAACATTAATTCGATCATTTCCTGAACAACAAAATATAACATATATATTGCGATCCCGACACCTAAATTTGGGAAATTTCGTAAATAACCTATATAACCATCCACTCTTGATATAACCCAAGATATAACCAATATAACCTATTTTAATTGTCTTCAACAATATTACGACACGAAAATTTGAACATGGCAGTGATGACATATGTAGTGTTATTGTTGTAGACGTTTATAAGACTACATCGATCGTCTATGCTTATAATATTGGCAGTGTTGAAAATGCTTTAACAATATCAAAATATGTCTGTATGACATACAAAAATACACCTTGATACAATATAAATGAACACATTTGTTGAATAGTGATTGATATAAAATATTCCTATATCTGGGGGTGTAAAGATAAAACTTTGTAAGATTTCTATAAGTCAAGATGTGAGCTAACATTGATTGTGAATCGCGTCATATGTCAATTTACTACCCACGTTGTTGATTATATGATCTTGGGTATTGTCATGGTTATTTCTGTAAAAAGTTGTCACTAAATTTAATCATGACGTTGCTTTTTCATTGGTCTTTCTGCATTTTGGTCCACATTTGAGATAAATCCGCATCCATGACATGCTGTGCATGTTCTGAATTGGAACAAAATAGAAGAAAAAAAGAAACATTATTTCCCAGGAAAATATGATTCCTTGATTCTACTGTATGATTCTACTGTCAAGTGATTATTTACCTCTTAGTTTCAGTGACAAAATGCTCCTTCAGTGGACTTAAAATATGTTTTATAACTTGAACAGACCAAGCTTTTCCGAGCAAACCTTGTCTTCTCGTAACCGAATTGCCAACATCCGTATAATGAACAGGAAATCCAAACACCCTGAAAATCCAATTCAAATACTTGATTAGTAAATCATATTGCAGTGACACAACGTATACTATAACAAAGTTTGTTGCTAACTTCTCCAATTCGGTTGGCCAAAGGCCATCTTCAAGCCCATTCATTAGAACCGGCTGAAGGTTATCTTTCCCTTGTCTTAGTGAGTTACTTCGAGTTGTCACAGTTTGAATTACATCGACCTGTAAATATCTGTTGTCATTATGTTACTTAATTCATATCAAGGCAATAAATGTTTTGGAAATTAATTACAGCAGCTGTTCTGTTGCACTGGCGAATTAAGGCACTGTCAAGTTTGTGAATGCTTTTTAAGAGTTCAGCAGGTAATGGATTTTGTAAACCGGGGATATTTCCCCAGAAACACCTTGCGCGGTTCTGCGGTGAGAAATATTTAGCATCTATCAGAGCAGGTTCACTCTGAAAGAAAAATACCAAATTTGTGTAGCAGACATACTTCATTTTAAACTATTTTTAAAGTGTAACTCAGCATATTATTACCCCGAAGAATCTTGAAATGGCGCTTTTGTACTCTTGCTCCATTTGTTGGACGTTTTCAAACAACCAGAATACTGGACGCTTGTTGTTCATTTGGATAATTTTCTGCAGGATTCGGTAGTAATCGAAAAATAATATCCCACTTCCAGAAACATCTGTAAACCAATTTGCCATTATAATACAATTAATCATGTAATATAGATTACACATGTTCAAGTAATAAATCTGTAAATTTCCGCTAACCGTAAAGGCCTTTTCTGGCTGGATTAACCAATGACAGATCATTGCACGGGGAACCACCAATCAATAAATCGATGGGGCACAATGCGGAAATCTGAATAATACAGATATATGTATTAACAATGTGATTGGGTATATTCTTTTCATTCACTATTGGTATATACATGCGGTGCGTATATTTATTCTTGACGAATTATTAACGCTTACTTGCTCATCATTCAATGCTTGGACTCTTCCCAAATATTTCACAACGCCATCATGATGGTATCTTGACACATTGATCGCATCCGGATCGATCTCGGCAGCATAATACTCCTCAACTACAATTCCCAGATTATCCAATACAACTTTTCCTGTACGAGCAATAATATACGGGTTCGTGTAAAATGTTAACAAAATCTTGCAGTCGTGTTCTCAGAGCCAAATTTATAAAGTACCTGTGGTTATCCCATCAAAAAGTGAAAGCACTCTCATTGGTCTTTTCTGTATGGGAAACTCCATATTGGCAACCTGCGGCTGAAAAACGACAAATTTTATTTGTCGTAGTTCATGCGTAATTGCCGAGTGGCGAGCAAACCTGAATGATCGGTTGATATAATCGAAATAAGTTGTCCTTCCAATCTTTTCTTTTCACTATAATGCCATGTTGCTGGTCATTAGGAGTTTGGCACAAATAGCAATGCCATGGATCTTGCGCCTGCGCGTTTGTGAATTCTTCCGGTCCAACCAGAACTTTGATGCATGTTTTACAGTAGACACTGTAATATTCATATCATTAAAGAATGTATTAGGAGATAGTAAATATTACAATTTCATCTCATTTCAAAATGATATTGGAATATTTAATATTCAGTTGCGTACTACAATTTATGAAAAATACAAAGTTCTAGGTTTAATTTCAATCATTATTTTCAATATTTGCAATAGTTTGGAAATGATGTAATTAAACAGACATTAAATCTAAAATATTTTATTTACATTCCTTAATTATCAGACTAAATTTATTGACAAACCGATTGCAATCGGTGTTGTCGCAGATTATCATGTCTCCGCCAATGCCGCAAATGGCGCAGCATTTCTGTAAATAATGTATATAATTTAAACATCTTTTAAATTTATAAATGAATATGATTTGCACAATAGATACACTTACGTATGATTCGCCATCATCTTTAATATATATGTTTTCTCTCAAGGCTTCCTGATAAGTAATACACAATATTTTTCGGGTAACAAGTTTAAATCTTAAAATAGCGGATTACTTATTGTACAAACCTTGCAATCCAGGCAAATACTGCCGTGAAATAATGGATGTGGGCCTAGATGCGCAATGTCATCTCGGTAACATGCGATGCAAATATCTAAATGTAAATTACAAAACACCGTAAGTATGAAATTAGCAGACAACACATACAAAAAAGTCTTACTGTCAACAGATATCTTTCCATTGTAAACTTTCTGAACAGCGGTCTCTGTTAATTTGAAAGATTAACAATTTAGTATAAATGTTGGAAGATAAAAAAAAATTTAAACTAAATTAAGCATATTACCTGAATTATCTCTGGTTAATAATTGCGCGTTTGATTTCAAGCACCGTGCTTTCGAAAGTATTGCTGGAACCGGGTTGGCTGAAATAAAATTGCTATTACTATGAGTACTAATTCATTCACAAATATTTATGTATATGTATCTTACTAATATCAGGTGGTAAAAATCTTTCTGTGTTTGTGTAAGGCTGGAAACCTCTTTGAGCCCAGTTTAACAATGCAGCCACATTGCCGAGAACATCATTCTTACGCACTCTATGGGCACATTCCTTGCATACATATAAAACAAATATTACAAATAACCAATCTATGGTTTCGATTTATTTTTACACATCTATCTATTCAATCTATTTTACGGCTATCGCTTCAATCACTCCATTCGAGTAGTTTTTTTTGTTACAGTGATCTTTGTACTTGACTGCAAAATGAGGTGCAAATGAAACCATCTTGTTAGTAGGAACCTGTGAAAAAACAAATGCATTTGCAATATTATTTATACAGTGTATTGATTATAGGAAGTGTTTATATCAGCTGATCGGTGATTGATTGCATATAAGAAATGATTACCAATGAATGTCTGTGATCTCCGTACCAGAAGATATATAATTGGCAATCGGTGGGTTCATTTTTGCCGCAGTCACTACCTCGAATTATAATCCCAGGCCACATTTTGCATTTACCAAGTTGGGCCCATACCAATTCTCCGATATTGAAATCCTGAAATTGCTGTAAATTCATTATTTGGGGCTATTTACCGGCGAAAATAATATAAATTAATGCATACAATATTATACAATAAACAAATATTTGCACAAAATGGGATATTACTTTGAAATTCATATGGGAAAACATATGGAGAAAATCAGAATTTTTAATGTAATAATATTAAATTAACAGTTAATACGGTAGAAATTTGTTTTCAAATAAAAATTTTATGCACAAAATTCGCAATTTCCAAAACCAAATGTCTTCATAAATAGTATTTAAATTTCTAGCCTCTATTCAAGGCCTCTATGGCTGGAGTTCATTGCTTTAAAAATGGCGGCGTCGCCATAGCGGCGACATCAATAACATATCAAACAAATCCGAACAGTAAAAGCGTCTGTTTACAATATACAAGGTCAATTGCACGTTATTACGTTAATAACAAGAAAGATTAAACTTACATCCATCCGTAGTTTATATTTTGGTTGATAGAAATAGCTTAGGATCAATTTAATTGATGGAAGTTGTGATACGACACCTGCCGGGTCAACGACTCCCACAGTCCATATACACACAAATATAGGGAGGGTGATGGGAGGTGCTGCAAATTTTTTTAGTATTAGCTCTATAATACTTTTGATATTATTGCACTTGATACGTATAGTGTAGACATAAAACGAAATTGTTTACGTATTGGATGCAACGTGTCGCTTCAGCCGGCGAAATTTCAAAATTGATATCTGCAAAACAAGTGGGAGTGGTCTTGCAGGCACGTGACTGCGCAGTGCATCATTGGATGGAAACTATGTCCCCTCCCCTTCCCCCTCACCTCCACGATGTTTTTTTTTTCTTCAGTATTGTGCAGGGCACCAAGGGCACCCGCAACTACTTTTACACCGTGGTAAAGAAAATGAACCATTTTTTATGCAGATGTTATAAAATCCTGCATAACATATTAAACTAAAATATAAAACCATACATTGAAAGTAAAAATTAGTATACTAAATAAACCATTTTATTTCTTTTTCAAAATGTCATTTTACATTTTATTAAAATTGTTTCGAAATACGATTTGGCTGCAGCATTATATAATTGTGTGATTTTGCATTTATATTGTAACTTATTTTCGTCAAAAATTTCGAGGCTGTGCATGATACAGTGATTGCTTCAGTAATCAGCAATTGCTCATGTGCAAATCTTCACTAGTTCCATCGTTGACAAATACAGGATCCGAGCAAATTCTTAGGACAAAAATGTAAAACGGTTTATTATATTATTGTTCAACCAATAATTCCACTACTTATTCCAGTACCTTTGATTTGTTTCCGGGTCCCTAACATCTATAGACAAAATAGAGAGTGAAGAGCTATGCCCTTCGGTGAATTCTACAGATGCACCATTGAAGTTGAATAGGTAACCAAAAACAGCAATGGCAACATTGATAGATGATCCTGGAGTAATCTGCTCAGTATCACTTTGTATTCAAATAAAATCAAAATGCACAGTGATGAATTCTACAGACTTATAGCACACTTATAGCACACTTATAACTTCTTGCTTATAGTATATATTCTTTTCGAGCATTTACATTATTTCCTTACTCAAGAATTTGGGCTCTGTCATTTCCTGCATCTGATTTTAATGTCAAGAATATCTCCCCAAATGTGTTAACCTGGTTTTCTGAGAACTTTAAGACCACATACAACTGTTTTCCTGTTACATGCATGAAAGATGGAAACGGTATAGATTTTACAAAAAAAAAAAACATTTATCCTATTCTAAGTGACGTCATAATATTATTACAGTACATGCATTTACCTGAGAATGGGGAATTCCCCCTTGTGGCTAAATAAAATTTCCCTGTTGCAGAACTAGGGTTTGCATTATAACCCAGCTGAGAACAGCCATTTGTGCACTCATAATAACACAACCCAGATTGATATTGGCTGTAATTGTCACATTTGTAACCAACAAAAGATTTTGGGTTTCTGACAGATTCCAAGAAATACCATGGAGCTCTTGCATGATTGCACCCACCTATAGTGTAAATTGAACAGTGTCATTCTCTATCTTAAATGAAAAATATTGAATACTAACCTGGGTTTTTATCATTGTCACATCCTTTTTGTTTGTGACCACCATTTGGGTAAAAATCCACATGACCCAAAGGTGCCTCATATGCTATTCCTTCTGTTGTATCAGATAATCCTGTGTCCTGATAGGTGTATGTGTGAATGACATCTACAAATACTGCATCCGTTGGATCAGTACGTGTTGATGGATCTGAATCTTCAAATCCAAAATAAGCTGGATCCAAACCTGGAGTTGATGAAATTGAATGTTCATTAAAAATATACTAGTAGTATAATAGTATGTATAAATTTGGATACATTACTGCTGATTCTAGCTACTTGTCCATTTACTGATGCTCCAGTAAAACCCACAACTTGTCCCCCAAGACTCCAGCCAATCAGATGCTGTTTTTCAAATGTTGATCCTTTTGTTATTAGGTACTGAATTAATGTACCTATGTACTGCCCAACCATCTGTAACATGGTCAAGTGTTATGATCTGTAAATGTACATGCCACATTCTTTTGAAGTTTAGGAAGAGGAACTTTTGTGTCTGATAATTAATTACATGTACAACATGCACAGTATGTGCATAATTCTAAAGAAGATTGTTTAATGAGCTTTATTATTATATTTATTGAAGTATATTAGCTTGGAAGAATAATTCAAGTGTTGATATATACTTTTGTGTTTCTTGCTGCACTTTCATATGGTTCAACAGCCAATGGTGCCCAATCCACAGCAAAGATGTTCATGTCTCTCTACATATAGTAATTGATAAGACACAATGTGTACATATAATCATGTCCTTCAATTGGACTGTCTAATAACTTACAATGGGAAATATAATGACAATATATTAATAACTTTGTTTACCATATTTAATAATGCATCTTTTGTGTCAATTATCCATGGTTGTTTAGCATCACCAGTGTAACCATGGGTTATATACTTGACATCATTTGATGCATTGAAGGTACCTAATGTTGAATCATCATAAGGGATAACCACCACAGGCTTATCCCTATTACTAAGTGTGTAGAGTAAGAATATGGTATTGTTTGCAGTTAAAGGTAATACGCCTGCATCAGCTCTGATCAGAACAAGAACCACAATAGCAGTGGTACCTATAGGCATATACATGAAACAAACAATGCAACATATTAAAGGACAACCGACAAGGTTTTGGAACCTACCCTGAAAACTTTCACCCTAACTGAGCTAATGCCACAAAAAATCG
>JAQIWR010000231.1:0-25027 GCA_034695945.1 Glomeris hexasticha
GCAGTAGAACTACAATTATGCAGTCAAATGAATGTAGAGTGTGATCCGGATAGATAAATGGGTTAATCATAAAATTCCGGCAGTGTTTTGAAGTAAAACGCACTGTTTTTGTATTTTTTGCCAACTACCCTTGCAAGATAGTATAGACTAGAATATACGAACCTCCTAACTGAATTACCCCAACGAACTTTAAATGTGAACTGACATGGTTTTGTAAGTTACCTGGAAACTTATCCTACACAAATAAAAGCCGTCGAACAAAGAATCTCTGTGGAAATTAGCACAAAAACTATTGCGTTACATTGAATTTGCTGCAAATATTCTATTTACCAATTTTAATGTGTGTGCCTGTTAAAAAAGTTTACAAAAATGGGAACATTTTTAGGGAAAAAAGTAAGGAAGGATGCAGCTGCTTTTGCGGCTCCTCCTGGTTCATTCACGTCACCTCTGGTTGATGTGAGTGGTAAAGTTGAGCCAAAAACCAGGTCCCAAAAGCTTCCCAGAAACCGGAAGGAATAGATATATATTCCCTAAACGTTTGGGTTGCATTACGTTTTCATGTCCGGCTCCTTTCAGTCTACCCTGGTGCTGGTCAAACAGTCATAACTGGTATCCCAGTGCCGTTACTCAAGTTGTTGGCCTGCATGGCACCACCTAATGTTGGCCACCTCATGCTTGCAACCAGTGTTGAGGTCTGGTTTTGTCAAAACTTGCAGTTGCCACTTGTCAAACAGGCTTGCTCTTCATTCTTTTATGTTACTTCCTTCTCCTTCTTCTACTCCTACTCCTATATAGAAGGAGCAACACACCTCAAAGAGTGTGTTTTGAATCTTTTGATAAACACTGTTACAAAACTGTCCCCTTCTTTATCATCTCTTGACTGTTGCGTGTCACAACAAAGTTCCAAAACCATGTAACTACATACTACATACTCCTAAAACAGTTTCATCTATCCAAAACACCTTCATTAGGCCCTAAATGCCTATTATATACAGTGGAATCTTCCTATAACTACACTCTAATGAACCATGATTTTTAACCCTTATAAGGGTATGCTCTTACAGGGGAATCCTAATGGACCTAATTGCTTGCCACTATTTTTACATCTAAAATTTTCAGAATAAACATTCTTCTGTTTGGTCCATATATAGGCCCTTCAATTGTACTTTTGCATATGTATCTTCTGGCCTGCACCAATGGTCTCTCGCTGCAAAGGCCCTAATTTTAATATTAAGTTAGGTTTCCGCATTTTCAGATCACTAGCTTTACTACTTTATATAGTACAATTTGCTTTTGCTTTCCTGACAACAATGGTCCTAACCTTACACTTTAGGTCTCTTTGCTGTTCCAAAACTGCATTGTTCCATTTGCATATTTTGCTTCTGGTCTATTGCAACAATGGTCCTAATTTTTCATTAGTTCCTGTTTTCCAGATAACTGGATTTACTTTTTGTATATTCCTCTATCACAGGACGCAATGGCCCTAACATTAGGTCCTTTGGCTTGCATCACTAAATTAGAATTAACTATAAATGCTTCTTCCTTACTCCTAGGTCCTTAAGTCCTTTAATAGTAAATAGCATATTGGCTTATTTTCAGTTTTTAATCAATTTATATCGCATTTATCCTATGTGTCCTAACCTTAACTTAGGTCCATTGAATAAGATCACTGAACTACATTTTAACCCAAAGGTCCTAATAACACTAGGTCTTCCTGTTTCGTACATGTTACCGGGTGTGTAACCTGCGATAGTCAGTTAACCCAGAAATACTACATGCACGCAGTCTAATAAAATCAGTTGTTTTCATTCATAAATATCCTTCATTCATTAATTCATATTCATTTTTACGGAATTCTACGTATAATACCTGTAACCGTGCTTGTAGCACGCTTCGTTCTGTCAAACAGCCTTTTGAGAAATGATGGCAGTTATGTGCTGCAAATAGTCCCATAGCCTGCTACTATTTTCGAAACATACTTTCCGTCTAAATAACTGTTCATTTCCCCTGCTTTGGTACGTCATTTTTTCTAAAACTTTTCCTAATATGTCCACTAGGTGGCGCCAATGCGTCACGCAAGATTCCACACAACCTCGTTGTACCAATCTCAGTGGTAAGTATTATGAAGAATAACCATGACCAAAGCTTCTTTGTGGAAATTAGCAAAATAAAGTTATTATCACTTTAAGTGTAACGGGGTAATTAAGTTAGAAGGTTCGCCTACGCTAGCCGACCTTGTATCTGCCAAACCTTAACTGCTAATAATTACTATAAACTAATTTCCAAACATTTTGTTGTTATATTTACTTTTATTATGACTTTTAACAGTACCTTTCTATTAAAGTTGGACGGGGTAATTAATATAGGAGGTCCACATTTGCCAATCAACCTCCTATCTGACAAATTTCCACAGATTTCGTTGCTTTCTTCGTGATTTTTCTCCGCACAAGTTGATTTTCAGGCTACCTTACAAAACCACGTGAATACTTCGAAGGGGTAATTAAATTAGAAGGTCCCAACTTCCAAAATGGCTAACCTTAATTCTTAATAACTTTCTTCTACCAATCCCCAACTAAGATTTTGATGCAATATTTAATTTTTGTATGGTTTTTCGAAGTTCAATTCGGTGGGGTAATTAAGTTAGTAGGTTCTCCTATGCTATCCAACCTCATATCTGGCAAACTTTAAATGCTAATAACTTTTTTCCACGTGCCAAAAAAAACTGGAAAATATTGCATTAGTGTGTAGAAATAATGATAGATAGCTAGCTGAGTGAGGACAGTCACACTTATTTAGTTGGACCGGATGGATTGATGACTGCCGGTTGCTCGAATTATGCCTCACAACTCGCAAGAAGCTTGTTTCTCCATTTTGGCCCCACCTACTTAACAGAATGCCACAACCATCAATCACATCTCGTAACACGTCTATTTTTAAAACCTACTTCCTCGGCATCATCGAACACATTTCTCGCTCCACACTCTCGTATTCTGACCTACAACATGGCCGACAAACGCCTGCCTGCATATATTAATCGTATTTCTCTGTATCTCATTACGGGGAGAAACTTATGGACCGTTGCCTTGTTTTTTCTACGGGACTGGTCCAAAATTATGTGGCGATTGATGGCAGTTTTTGCAATGAATTTCTAAACAGCTGCCTTATGCCGGCCCACCCATTAGCAGTACCATTACACCGTTGACTTGTGGGATAGATGAGCCCCACACACACACCAACAAATGCAAGGCTCATCCTTTTCACTTTGTTGAGAGGTTAACTACATGACAACAGCCAAGATGGCCACCGCAGCTGTCACGACTTGCGCAGTAGCCGTTTCCACCAAACGAGGTTGGAGTTAAATGTAGAGAACACAAAGTAGCAAAAACACTACCCAATTCTTTTAAAATAACCTGCTCTGAGGATAGTTGGCTGCAGAAATATCGTCTGCTATGCTATTCACCAAGTGAAGCATGCGCGTTTGCTATGAGGCCGCCATTTTTCAGGCAATATTGCTGTGTTGCAATACTTTTGTCCATATAGTGAATTTGATTTAATGAAATTTCTTTGTGAATACTTATGTTTAAAATTCAGGCCATGGGTGGTTTTAGGAGCTAATGAACGGCTCATTCAGATTTGGCTGTTTTTCGTCGGTGTCAATTAGTGGGTGTACTTTAAGGGCAAATCCAACCCAAAGTTGGTGGTACGTGAAGGTACCGCGGTCCATTATCTTACCGCAGGGTCCATATTTTCATCCAGCTTCACATTTTCCAAGTCAAACTCCAATTCGCTGTCTATCGCATCCTGCTGCGGATCATCACCAGGTGGATCAACCGGAACTCTTTCCGACGTCGAAGCCTTCACTTCTTCCTCCACGGTCACTTTGTCCCCCACGTCCACGTCCTTTTCGTCCGCGGATTCGTACCCGGAAGCATTTCCCGTCTTGATCATTTTTAAGCAGTAAAAAATTACCATATTATTGTTAAATAATAATAAATATATTGAATTGCTCAATTACTACTAGATGCGTTGTTACGTTACCTCTTCATCGTCGGCCCTTAAAGCCCCCGGTGGAATGTACGAGAAGGTGCCGCTAGCTTCCGCTTGTTTTGCTTCTGTGATTGGGTCCCGATCTTGGTTACTCTAAAAGGAAACAAAACCTGATTTACAACAACACATCACGTAATGTTTGTAATTTAAATTTGGATGTTAGCCGCAACTCACGGGATTTGTGGCGTAGCTACGGGCATCCGGCAAACCGCCACTTCTGCGTTTCGCTAGATACTGTTCCGCTTTAAAGCTGTCCTGCAGTCCTGGAAAAAGATTTTCATATTGGGTTGGGTCTGCCAGGGAATCAGCCGCTTTCTTATTGGTCTTTGCCAAAGATGCTTTCCACAGTTGGACAACCCTGCAATTTCCAATTACATATAACTTTCTTTATTGTCTTCAACGCGTAAAATCCAGTTGCAAAATCCACACCATCACCTTTAAGAACGATAACGTTACCTGGAAATCTGGCTGGGAAGATAAGTGCGAGCAAAGAAAGCCGCTTCCGGCAGTCTATCTGTACTGATCAACACCTCTAAACTCTTTTCCAAACTACAAAAGCAAAATATCCCAAATTACACACTCAAATCATCCACATTGTCCTCCACCATTAACACCTCTACATACTTTCCACTTAGGAAGTTCGCCATAAAAGCCACGTTATTCTTCCCGCTTTGCTCCGCGGCAGCCCCGAGTTTCTCAACCATTGCCGCGTTGCCGGCCGAAGTGGCCAGCAGAAGAAGTCCAGCGAAATCTTGCGCGTGATGCAGACATTCCTGGGCCAGTGCGAACTGGCACTTGGACATGGCCAGATCTGCCAACTGCTTCCACTTCTGTTCCGACTGCGCCTCTTGAGCCAACTGGTACGATATCTTCAATTCGCCAAGGTGAAGCGCCAGGTCGAAACGGTGTTCGGGATCGGTGGACACGGCCAACGCTTGTTGTTGAAATCCCTGAAATCACAGATGATCACCCACCATTCTTAACCCTAAACACCTCTAGTGGCGCGTCAACCGTCCCGCCGTATTCCGCTACCTGCTTCTCGAGGAAATGCGCCACTCGTGTGCGCTGTTCTTTCGGCACCGTGGGCAGCACCTTGTCCGCGGTCTCAAAGTCCCTCCTCATGACCGCGGTCTGGTACTCCAGTATGGACAGCAGAAGGGAATAGCTGACCACGCTCAGCTCCTTGTCGCCGAGATACAGACGGTTATCTTTCGGAATGTATCCCAGAAGATACATTGTTCTGCAAAATATAATTCACCATGTTTCAACAACGCACGTCTCGCAGGACATCACCTATTTAGACCGACCTGTCTAAATGCGACACGGTTACGATTTCACCACCGACGTAGTAATTCAACCGGTTCACGCTGTTCGTGTAAATGAAACAGTCGCCGACCCAAATGCCAGTCTTCACGGTTTCCTGCACTTCTCCGAGGACCTGCCGGATCAAAAAACATTGTGCCTTGTTACTATCAACAGTAAATTATGGCGGTAACTATGATGAAAGCCGTACTTCGAAAGCATCTTCGACACCGTCTTCCGTCACGCCTTGACGCGTTTCGGTTGCCTTCGCGAAAGCTTCTTGACTGTATTTCAATATGAAGTAAGACTCTTCGGTGGCGATGCATACTAATTCCCCGCTTTCCGACCAGAAAACCTACATGGAAATAGAAAAACTAAATTATTAAATCCAACCCAAATATACAAACTTCCATCTACAAAATATCCTCCACTCACGTGCTTCGGTTGAATTTCTATTCGGCGCACCAGGTCCAACGTCTCCCATTCGAAGAACGACAAGCCGCTGGCCGACCGCACACCGAGCATGAACCCGCCAAAGATTCCCTCGGCCCCAAATTCCGGCTTGAACGATTTCCTCTCCTTGAAGTTCTTGAAGATCTTAACTACGCTGTTGGTTTCGCGGACGGCGTACTCCGAAGAGTCGAGTGCCCAGACGAACTCCTGGGCCGAGCCGAAACTCTTGTTTCGCAACGCCATCGCGGTGTAGATTATGTATTCTCCATCTCCGCAGACCACGACAAACCTTCGTGAACGGGAAAGAAAATAATTAGTACGGTGTAACAACGTCTATGGTCTATTCTTAAATACGCACCTGCCATTAGGGTTATGCGCGATAGTCTGCGGATAGATCTCGCAACTTCCCATGTCCTTAACGGCCAACGGAAGCCTTTCGCCGTCCACGATGTCCGAGTCCGGCATAGCCTTCAGGTTCGCTTGCTGCACCTCCGAGTGCTTCGCCCAGATGATCTTACCGCTCGCGTCCATCGACATGGCCGGTTCCTCTCGTCCCAACTACGCAACAGACCGCCAACGTAAAAACCTCTTCCGACACTCTACTCCACCCGCTTAATTAATAACCACCTTGATGATTATGCTTCCTTCGTCGTAACCGAGCGCAACGTTGTTCGAACCTCGCAACCCGGAAATGGTCCATACGCGTTCCAGGCCGTAATTCAAGTTGGTCTCCAAACGGTAGGTGTTGGCGTGCCAAATTCGAACGGTGCCTTTGCAAAAGTAGACAGATTTGAGCGTAATATTTACTGCCAGCTTGACTTTGGACAGAATATATATTTACCATCTTCGGAGCCGGTCATTATTATGGGCAATTCAGGATGGAAAGACACGGCGGAGATGTTTTGCGCGTGTCCTTCTAATGTTTGCACGCAGGTCTTATTCTGATAGTCCCAAATTTTGACCATTCGGTCATCGGCGCCAGAAATAAGGTACGGCTTGTCACCACCGTGGTAGTAGTCCACGCAGTTCACGCCCTTCTCGTGGCCCTCTAGCGTGAAGTTTGGTGAACTGGAACCCAACTGCCAAACCTGCAAAATAGAGTGCAATACGCATGTAAGGTCACAGTTCATTTCGTCACAGGCTACTTCGCCGTTACAAGTTGGACGCTCATTTCGTCATACTGTGCATTTTCATGTCACAGTATTTCTGTCATACTCATTTAATCCCAATGGAATATTCGTCACAATTGGTCTATCATTTTAATTTCGACGCTAAACTCGTCACAATACTTTTCGTCACATTAATTATGAAGATAAAGTCGTCACCAAACTTTCGTGACTTTAATTTTGACGCTAAACTCGTCACATTAATTGTGGGGTTGAACTCGTCACAAAACTTTCGTGACTATAATTTCGAGGCTAAATTCGTCACAATGCTTTCGTCACATTAATTGTGGGGTTGAACTTGTTGCAATAATTTCGTCACTTTAATTTTGAAACTAAACTCGTCATAAAACTGTCGTCACATTAATTAAGAAGCTAAACTCGTCACAATACTTTCGTCATTTTAATATTGTGGTTCAACTCGCCACTAATTTTGACGCTAAACTCGTCACAATACTTTCGTCACATTAATTGTGGGGTTCAACTCGTCATATTAATTTTGACAAAAAACCTCGTCACAACACTTTCGTCACAATTTTGACGCTAAACTAGTCACATTAATTTTGAAGAAAAACTTGTCACATAAGTTTTGACACACAATTACTACTAAGTGACCAAAATACAGAGACGGATACAATGTGACGGCCAATGTGACAGATACATTGCGAACAGTTTCGTGTACCAAAACTTACGTGACGAATACATTGTGATGAAATGAGTATGACAGAAATACCGCGACAGGCACAGTGTGACAAAATGAACTCGTGAGTCTCATTCATTGAAAGTGTCCAACTCATTACGATGATCCAAATCACCTTGACGGTCCTATCCAGCGACGCGCTCGCAAACGTGTTATTATCCTTAGGATTGATGACAATCTGCATTACGTAGTGCGTATGACCTTCAAATACTTGCTGGCAAACCCACTGTTTCTCCCAATTCCACAGTTTGATCAACATGTCATCTGCGACAAATCAATATATACATGAGTAACAAAATAGATATCTCTTTAGGTCACGTGACCTTTAATACCGCTGCTGGTGGAGATGAACGGTTGAGTGGGATGGACAACGATGGACCTAACGTAGTCGGAATGGGCCTCGAACGCGTGCACCCTTTCCAGGGTGTTGTAGTTGAACACGCGGATCTGCATATCGTCCTAAGTGACAAGTTGAAAAGGTAGAGAAATTACATAACAATAATTTTTAGATTTTTATGGATAATTTATTAACAAGAAAATAATACAAATTACCGATCCAGTAATAACCCAATTCTTTCTGGGCACAAATTTCGCAGCTCTCACAGGAAGATCACAAACCTCGAAAGTTTTAACCAGTTGCTGAAAAAAGAAACAAAAGCAATATTTATATTTTGCATGATGACAAATCACGACATTCGCTAAAATTGAATTACCTGCGATTCGTGATTCCAAACATGGACATTGCCATTGTACAGGCTAGCCAACATCCACGGCTCAGTTGGATGTAAATCGACGCATTTCACTCTGTCCGAGCGAGCAGACAGCTTTCTTTTGATATCCAATCGAAGAGGCTACAAAGTTACAAACAAAAATGGAACGATATGAAAATGCAACGAAACGAACAAAATTCGGGTTTAAAATTGCTGACATGATCCAAAAACAATAATGCAATCATAACTGTTAATATTAAACGAATTAGTGGAGTTAAAACAAGAAAAAACAGGTGAAATACGTACCATTTTCGCTGCAAACCAACCGACTTGTCACAGAAGTAAACGTGGCTGACCTACGGATACATAAAAATTGTCAACTCGGTATCCAGCAATGGTAATCAGCCGATGGAACGACGACAGCGCCACCTATTTGCCGGCACCGAGATCCCAAATCCATCCTGCAAATCAATACTACGATTTGCCGCTAGACGATTCACCTCCAGCATTCTAACAAGGACATTGCGGTTCGATTCTACGATTTGCCGCTAGACGATTTACCTCCAACATTCTAACAAGGATACTACGGTTTGATACTACGATTTGCCGCTGTACAATCCACCTCCAGCATTCAAATACGGTTCAAGTTCCCGCGCGAAAAAAACAGCTTTCCCCGCAACTTCATTGCGCGGCTAATCTTCTCGAGCAACAAAGTTGCGCGCTTTTGTGCATTTCCTATGTGAGACGTCACATACTATTGCGCACCATTTCAACTCGCGCAACACTCTTTCTAATAATCGTTCAGCAACAATCCACCAAGTCAAATTGACGCCGGTACAATGTTCCGCCGACGTTTTGACGCATCTACAGTTTGACGCTTTATTTTGCGGTTCAGGGATCATTAGTAAATTAGGTCAATAAATTCTTAATTTCAACCTCTGCCCTGAGCCCAAACCGAATGGGCATGTAACTTTTGACCTCCAGCTTACCCTTACTTTCAATGCCCTTTTTAAAACCCAAAATCGAATAACTGTAAAAGCCTGGAGAATTTTGACACAAATAATTAGTTTCATTGAGATAAACAGCATTGAATGGAGTAAAAATGATGTGTATTTCAGAATACCACATGTAATTTACACACACAAAAAACAACAATAATTCTGTTTAAATCATCGGGAAATTGGTCACTTAATTCCAGGTTTGTGCGAAGTTGAGTACGTCATGCTTTTCTGCCGGTCCTTCGTATTACGATTACCTTTTCGCTTTGCCTTCTGGTATATAAGGAATAAATTAAAGTTACCAAACAACAAATAACTATGTATAACAATTTGTTCAACTCACCTTTCCGTGTTTTACCGATTTTCTACTCGGATTAAAATCATTCGTTGCATTCTTGCTTCCACCTGTTAAAATAATTGTACAATAATTAGTATAATATATGAATGTATTGGGGAAAAAACAAAATGACAGTGTACCTTTAAACATTTCAATGTTAACTTTGCCGTAGTCGTACGGCGCAACTGCACTCTTGTCAAGTTGCTCGGCTTTCATCTTTTTCCTTTTCGGTAGAGGTTTCAAAATCGGTTCTCGTATCGGAACATCTGGTGTCGTCAACACTACCTTGTTTTTACCCTAAATTTACAACCAAACTTTAGAAACTTACTGTAACTTTGCGCTGAGAATTATATAACAACCTTCTTTCGCTTCTTCCCGGATGTGGACGGTGTTGATTCGGTAAGTTGGGTTTCGCTCATCGTGCTTTCGTTACGAGTTGCCGTGTCAACGTTTGTCTCAATTAAGTCATCAACATGTTTAAATACCTAAATAGGAATATAATGAAATCATGTACAGTACTGTGTTACAGGATGGAAATTATATCATGATGTATTTTATTTACCCTTTCGAGGTGATCCTTCTTCTCGTCTGACTTTTCTTCACGGCTCGTGGAAACCGAGTTGGAAATAATTTGCGGCTTCACCAACTTGTACTGCAAAATAAAGTTACAGCTTAATCCAGTTCAAAATTGATCCAATTAGACATTGAGCCAGTTTGAACTTAAAACATTAAACCAGTTGAACCTGTTATTAATAAAAATTTATCTAGTTGAAAATTAATTCAATAACAAAACCAGTCCAAAATTAATCCATTTAAAAAAAAGTTTCAAATTAATCCAATTAAAAATACATTCAGTTTCAAAGTAATCAAATTACAAATTTGTAATACAGTCGAAATTGATACAATTAAAATTAAATCCAGTTCCAGATTAATGCATTCAAAAATTAATCCTACTTATAATTAATCGAGATCGAAATTAATCCAATTAAAATACAAATTTCAAAATTGATCTAATTACAAATTAAAGCAATTTTTAAATTAATCCAGTACGTAATTAATAGATTCACATTAATCTAGGTCGATATTAATCCAACTGAAAGTTAATCCAATTCGAAATGAATCAAATTACAAAGTAATCCTGTTCGAAATTAAATCAATTAAAGATAAACCCAGTTCAAAATTAATCCCGTTAGAATTTAATTACATATAAAATACCAACCCGCTGATATGGACTCATGTACGATTCAATCACCGAATTAACTTCCGCTAAGACGTCAACCTTCGCTCTACTTGTTTTCTAAAATAAACAATTTCTTATTAGCATACAATTCCACTTTAATTGCATTCATTATCCGTACATTGCTTGATGATCCCAGTGCTGTATTCGGTTTCGGCTTAGTTGGATACGAACACGCTGTGATCATTTCTAAACTCGGTCTTATTTCATCTTCAACTTCAAAAGAAAATCAGTAAATTGGCACACTTCATTAACTACAAACAGTTATTAATATTTACCTATTAAGGCGGGTCTACAGTCATCATCATCGTCATCATTACCAACATCATGCGGACAATGCAACACGTTGTCCAAATCGACAACGTGTTGCGTTGCGGCGAGTTGCACCCGTAAGTCCAAAACCTCAGTCTGTTTAGTAATTAAAACAAGTTAAAATAATCCACAATTATAAATGTTACTTCATTAAACATTCTGATGTCGTCAACCTTGATTAAGGATTGCTCCCGTGATTTGAAAATGATGCCGTGAAGTTCGTTGAGGTTTTGGCGGACGAGCGGCGGAACGGGATTACAACACGCCAAAATTCCCTGCATCTCCCTAAGGTGGAAATAATTCCATATAATTACGTTATAAAGTACTTATTGTAGAGGGATGAAGTTTATGCACCTTGGTAGTATCTCGGCAAGTTGGAGTAGCATGTGATTCGGGAGAACGTAACTGGAAAGAAATTAACGGAAATATAGAAACTTGACGAATACGCGTGGTTCCCGGCAATAAATAACTAACCCGGGACTCTCATCCTGTATTCTCGCCGTCGTGTCCCTCCATTTATACAAATGTTTCAACGCGTGAATCTGTCTGGAATTAAAAACCTTGCGGCTTTTCACGTACAGCTCCAGATACTTATCCTCGTGAAAAATCAGTTTCTGGTATCTCTAAATTTTAAAATTCCCGTTAATAATTTCCTGTTACAACCAATCTGTTATAAATCCACTTAGATTAGTCATCAACCTTTTCACACAGCAACTTGCTCTGATGGTAGACCGCGTGCAGAAGGTTTTTATTCTCGTTCCCCTTTTCGATGAGTTCGTTCCTCATGCAGTCGTAGATGTACAGAAGGTAATGCGTGTCTTCGCGCGCGTACTTTATCATCTCTTCCGGTAAAGGTCTTATTCGCCAATCGGCCAGTTGAAACTGTTTATCTGCATCCACTTTGCAGTAATGCTTCAGAAGGAATGCCAACGAGTAATGCGCGAAGTTGAGGATGCGCGCCGCTTGCCCCGTGTCGAACATGTTCACGACGTAAACTCCGAAGTCTCTCTGTAACCAGTCGATATCGGTGTCGGCACCGTGCAAAACCTATTGAGAACAGATTGAAAATAATTTTCAGGCTGCTATAGCGAGGGATGGCGCTGTTACAACTACAATCACCCGTACTTTTACTATCTTCGGGTCCGTAAACGAGTCGTTTAACGCGCACAACTCCTGTCTCAGTTCCAACGTATCAACGATGTAATCCTTAACCCTCGTAGAGATCTGCATCAAGCACGTGATCCCTTGAAAACTGCGATATGAATGATGCTAAAAACCAATATCAATCACAATTTCTATATTTATCCTATGTAAGTATCACGATGACACCAATATAAAAAAACAACCAAACCTCTAAATCTACTGCAAATTCACTCTGCTTCTTCAATTCCAAACACATCGCTTCTAAATCCTTTACGTTCTGCACGAACACTAGTGGAACATCATCCAAACCTTTCGGAACCTAGTAAACAATTAATTATAACTAGTTAACATAATTAAAACCTCTTAAATCCAGTTGTTTTATAATATTTCGACACGCTACTTGAGGCCGGGTGGATTTGAGACTGGCCGCGTTAGGTTTGAAATGGTCCAACTCGCATTGATACGGATGACTGTACCTGTTTGTAAACGTTATTTAATTAGTTATGTAATATAATGAGGTGGTAATGTATTAGTAATGTCAGGTAAGCACTCGCATTTCACCGCTTTCCGTCTTCTCAACTAAGATAGCTAGCGGCTTGATTGAGTTTGGCTTGTCGGTGATTATCGGCATGAACGGAGTGTTGCTGTTGTCGATGGCGTGTTTGAATTTCATCTGCGGTCTTGCAACATTGCGGGCCGCCAGTAATCGCACTTGTTTCTTGCCACTGGAACCAGTCTATAATAACAGTGAAATTACGTAATGAGGTAAATCATTAATTAAAAGTATGCTCTTAATTGGTGTGCAATTATATGCACCTGTTTATTCCAACTAGTCCTTATGGACGAATGGTAATCGGTGAATGCCGACACCAACTTCGGTTCCTGTTTTTTCTTCACGCCGGATGCTTCGTCCAAATTCATTCCCTAAAAATGTACATTTATTGTAATTACAATTTCAACCTAAATTCTTAAATGATGTAATTATGCAGATATTAGGAAACAACTTACAACTCGTTCGAGTATCGTGTCGTTGGCATCGACAAGTTCATCGAAGATTTGCTCCAAATCGTTGGAGCGGAAGTTCACTTTGACGCCATGTTGCTTTAATATGGATGACATCCTAGAAACAAACCAAATTAGGAGTATTTTTATGAAACGTGCAGTTTTATGTATTTTTACAAATTAAAAGTGCAATATTATGCATGTTTATGAATGAAAGGTGCAGTTTTATGTAATTTTGTGAATGAAATGCGCTCTTTAATGTTTTTATGACCGAAAAGTGCAATTGCAGGTATTTTTTATAATTTAAAATTGCAATATTATGTATATTTCATATGTTTTTACAGGGTTTTTATAAGTTAAAAGTGCAACTTCAGGTGTTTTTATAAGTGAAAACTGCAATATTGCAATTTTATGTTGCAAGCAATACAAACTGTTGCATTTTTCTGTTCATGGGAAAAAATATATGAAAAACAATAAATTTACAAAATGAACGTTGTCAGTACACGTAGCATTATCACTAAAACAGCTGTTAAATTCACATTGTACACACATTCATTCAGAAAACAAATAGAATTCGACAAAATAAAGGATTTACAATTGAACTATACAGCTTCCTTTCGCATCCATACAGGCTGAGAATCCTTTAAACGTGTTATAATATTCGTAATTTTCTCCAGATGGTAAACAATTGGCTGTTTTAATGGCAGCCATCGTCTTTTGCAGTACCGCCTGTAAGCAAAAACGATCAAAAAATCAAGTTAAAAATCGTTAAACCGCGCAAATTATCGTTCAAAACGCGTACCTGAGTGTAGGCTCCAACATTTTGGTGTCCAAGAAAGCCTTCTTTGCTTTCTTCTTCTTGATTTTCCATCGAAACGGTTGTCAAATCGATGACGATGCACGTGCGTCGGTCGATTCGAATTTCTTGCGCAAGTTTCTTGCATAGGAAACGGCGTTCCGCAACTACTAGTGACGTCATCCATATAGCCACGCGGCGTCACGTGACAACCTATTGCGCTTGCCAGACAAGTGACGCAATAAGCTTGCACGAGCAGAAATCGAACGTGGATGTACTTCGACATCCGCTAGATGGAGCGTCATAACGACCGAAAACCAAGCCGAAAACCAGAACAGCAGCGCTCCAAGCGGGTGATCTGTGCACTTGTCTGGTGCAGCACCAAAATTTTTCAGTTTCCAATGAATTTTTTAAACTTTTCCAGCTGATAAATTTACACAATGAAGCAGCTATACCGTATATGAGCAATTGAAATTTGAAATAACTATACACAATCAACCAGAAATAGTATGATACATAATTTTTATTGTCCTATATTTAGCATTTCTAAATTAATTTGCTAACACTATGGATGTCCAACTTGATCCCGTTATGACTATAATTAAGAGAAAATAAACAATACAATTATTCCCAGATAGAAAATATAATAAATATAAAATTATCAGCAACCTTGTGTTTTGAACCCCGAATAGAAGCATTGAAATCAGTTTCGCAATTGGCCATTCCCATTCCAACACCGATACCAGATCCAAAATATAAAGGCCACGTTCGTCCTAAATAAACCAAATCAACCAGGAAACAATATGCAGTCTTACTACAGGAAATGAGCATACAAACTTTTAAATATGAAGACCGAGAAGATTATCCCCAGACCGAGACCTCCGCCTAAAAACGCAAATTTAGCTGTTAAAACTTTAAAAATCAGGGCATTTTAGGTTGTAACTTTAAAAGCAGTTGCAAACCAATATTTGTACCGAATTTTATCAGTGTATCCGATATACATCTGTCCCATTTCCTTCCTAATTCGTCTTCGGATCTAGAAACGACTTGCGTAGACGCCATTACGGAAATGGAATAATTTGGCGAAAAACGCCGGTTGTACTCGCCAGGCGGCGCTGCGGAAAGGAAATGTTGCGATTGCGTCCTAGAGATGGCGCTAGAGAGCCTTGATTGGGCTCTAGCGCTATATTACCCCCTGATTAACCTAAATTTAAACGTGACCTCATACATATATATATAAATACTATTAGAGTTCTAGATACTATAAGATACTTTTATATTTTGAATTCGACAGTTTCCCGATATTTTAAACAGCTCAATTTAATTAGCGAACGCGAAAATATGTTAGCAAGTGAACCTCGGTGTCAGAACGATGGTGTATATTAAGGGAAGGAAATTTGAGGAAAGCATACTTACCTGGCTCAGACTCAACGGTGATCAATTAGGCCGTGGGTCCAGGACGAGGCTGTCCCATTGCACTGCGGGATGGTTGACCCCTGCGATTGCCCCAAATGTGGGTAACTCGGGAGCGTCATTTTTGGTAGTGGGGGATTGCGTTCG
The DNA here is from genome assembly GCA_034695945.1 of Glomeris hexasticha. Taxonomy (NCBI): domain Eukaryota; kingdom Metazoa; phylum Arthropoda; class Diplopoda; order Glomerida; family Glomeridae; genus Glomeris; species Glomeris hexasticha. The sequence continues at coordinate 15,761 of JAQIWR010000231.1, forward strand.
CGCTAACCCCCGTCTAAACAATCAAATTTCAGAACTTCAAAACTTTGCGAAGATTGGGCAAATTTCCATGACTTTTTTAAATTTAAAACGTCACATTTAATATTTTACAAATAGCTACAATATTATAACTTCAATTTCCCAGAAATTCCGTGACGATTTTCAAAAGTCTATGATTTTACTACAATTTCCAAAACTATTTTAATAATTCTACGATTTTACATAATTTCCAGGACTCTATTTTCAAAATTTAATGATTTCCCAGGATTATTTCCACTGTATGAATTTTCCAGGATTTCCTTAATTAATTTCAAAATTCCATGACTATTTTCAAATTCTATTTATTTTCCCAGGAATTCCATGACAACATATATATATTAATGCTAAACATTTATTCACATCCACGACACACTGCCATCTTGTCCCAGAGCCGCTTTGCCACTGGCCAGCAACTCTAGAGCCTTCGGGTACGCGACATGTTCCACGGTCTTCACCCTTTCCTGGAGGGTTTCCTCCGTGTCTCCAACTTCTACGGCAACCACTTCTTGAACCAAAATGGCGCCCGCATCTACTTCCTCCACAACGAAGTGAACCGTGCATCCCGTTACCCGGACACCGGCTTCGAGGGCCTGTCGATGGGCATGGGTGCCCTTGAAAGATGGCAGAAGGGCCGGGTGGATGTTGATCAGTTTCCCGTGCCACAGGCGTACAAATTCACCTGCGAAACAACCAAATTCACGTCAACCCTCGTTATAAGAGCCATGTTTATCTGGTAAAAAACCAAACTCACCACTTAGTATTCTCATGAATCCCGCTAAGCAGACAATCTCAACCCCGGCTTCGATGAGGTTCCTATGAACCTCCATGTCGAACGCCACCCGGCTCTTGTAATCCTTATGATTGATAACCATTGTGGGCACATTAGCCCTTTGTGCCCTTTCCAGCCCCATTGCACCCGGTACGTTGGACACGACAACGACTATCCGTGCCGAACTCTTCCTCGAAGGATTCAAAGTGTGATCGAGCAAAGCTTGTAGATTGGTCCCACTTCCGGACACAAGCACCCCGACTTTCTTGATGGGCACCGAAGGCATCGTGGGGATATTGGACTGGAAAGATGACCCATGTCCGTTCCTTAGGGCCTCGCGAAGGTTAACAACGGTTACGCGTTGTTCTCCTGCAAATCCAAGCCAATATCGTATTAGGCCTAATTCAGTTTCGGGGTCATTTATTGCAAGGACCTTCTGTGATTCGTGTCACATGCCCAATGGACCAGGCCATTTCGCCAGCGGCTTGGGCATCGCGGATTATGGACTCCGCGTGTTGGCGGTCGGCGATCATCACGGCCCCAATACCGCAGTTGAAGACACGTAGCATCTCGGAGTCCTGGATGCCTCCTGCAGCAGCCAGCCAACCAAATACTGGAGGAACAGACCAGGACTTTGCATCCAGTTCCGCACCCATCGATGCAGGCATCACCCTTGGAATATTCTCAGCAATTCCACCACCAGTGATGTGCGCGTAAGCCTTCACCAATCCACTTCTGATCACCGGAAGCAGCGTCTTGGTGTATATCTTAGTAGGAGTCAGAAGTTCATCCCCTATAGACATCAACCAATACCATGGTCAGTTCCATCAACAGTGTTAATTAACCAAGTAACAGTTAACCTAGAGTCTTCCCCAGACTGAACGGCGAAGGTGACGCGTAGTTCAACTGCTGCGTGTGCACGATCTTGCGCACCAGGCTGAAACCGTTACTGTGAAGTCCAGAGGAAGCGACACCAATCACCACGTCCCCTTCCCGGATGGTATCAACTCTAGGTAGCTGACCATCACGGTGGACGGCCCCAACAGCGAACCCGGCTAGGTCGTATACACCGGGGCTGTACATGCCGGGCATTTCGGCCGTTTCACCACCTACAAGGGCGCAACCGGCTAAACGACATCCTTTGGCGATGCCCGAAATGACCTTCTGGGCAACTTGGACATCCAGTTTGCCGCATGCGAAGTAGTCGAGGAAGAAGAGGGGTTCGGCACCGTTGGCGAGGATGTCGTTGACGCACATGGCCACCAGGTCGATGCCAATCGTGTCGTGGACGTTAACTTCCTCCGCGATCTACATAAAATCAAATGGATTCTATTAGAAACATTGGGTCCATCAGACCTGTTGGGACAATTTGGCCATTTGGATCCATTAGGACAATTGGGCAATTTGGATTCCATTTGCACCATTGGACGACTCATTAGGCCCATTGAACAATCTGCTGTTCGCACTGGATAAAAAACCAATTTATTACCTTTAATTTGGTTCCAACGCCATCAGTACCGGACACCAAAATAGGGTCGTTGTATCCTGCCGCACGCAGGTCAAAGGCTCCAGCGAACCCTCCAATGGTCCCAGTGACACCACTGCGGAGTGTAGTAACGGCCATCGGTCTAATCGCCTCAACTAAGTTGTCTCCTGCTGTGATGTCCACTCCACAGGCACTATAAGTCAGCCCTTGCCCTTCACGGCCCAACCTGAAAACACAAATCCATTTTCAATTTGCCTGCAGGATGTCGTCATCACGAACTCACATACTTGATCAAAGCCCGGTGTCCTATGTCCTTGCGGTACTGTTTGCCTTCGAATTGGACCAATTGGGCAGCAGCCTGAGCCTGCTGGATGGTCAAGGCTAAATCGTTACCCATGGCAACAACTACCAGAACTCTTCCTCCGCTAGTTAATATAACATCTTCTTCCTTGATGGTGGTACCAGCGTGAAATACCAAATGCCTTTGACACAGTACGTCATTTAGCCCTAAGGTTAACAGGTTCATCGTTACCCTGGCTTTCAATGGACCAAATGATACGGATCTTATACACGGTACCTGAAATCTCTTTGCCCTTAGCGTAACTACCAGGATAACCTCCGCTGGCTAAAACAACTCCGACCGCGAAAGTTCCGTCTTTCCATTTCAGGGTACATTTCTTAAGGTAGCCTTTGACGCAGGCTAATAGTATCGGATACAAGTCGCAATCCAAAATGGGAAGGATAACCTGTGAATTTAGTAGTAAGCTAGTTGCTGTTATAGTGAAAAACTTTTTACAGGGTACTAAATTGCTGCAGGAAATCCGTTCCAGCATGCTCTTGTATTGAAGGCTACAAACCTGAGTTTCTGGATCGCCAAATCTGCAGTTGAATTCCAGAACTTTTGGCCCTGTCTCAGTCAGCATTATTCCAGCAAACAGAACTCCTGCAGATATAGAAATAATATCACACGTAACCTTCGCCGTCATCATCAAGATCAACTAATTTTTAACTTTGTAACCGATAAAGATAGAACAATAGTTCCAATTAGAAAGTTGTAGGGAATGTACTTTTCAGTATAACAATTTAATTATAGAATTTTATATCAACTATGGAAGTGCTGCTAACACTTTAAAGTGCACGAGTTTATGCTGTGCAGAGAAGCAAACTTTTGCCTCATTCTAACTTTGTTACCGGTAAAGATAGAGCACTAGTTCCGATAGAAAAGTTGTAGAGAATGTACTTTTCAGTATAACAATGCAATTACAGCATTTTATATCAACTATGGAAGTACTGCTGACACTTTAAAGTACACGAGTTTATGCTGCGCACAGAAGCAAAGTTACCGTTTTAAAGATACACCTAATTCAAATGTTTCCAGACTTTTGCCTCACCCTGTATAGAATCACAGGACTCAAAATGACGTACCAACAAAAGGCCTTCCTTCTCTTTTCAACCCGTGTACCGTGGTCATCATGATATCCTTCCTGATGGTTTCCATCTCAGCCGTTGTTACCTAACAGTGTCCATTCATCGCGCACGCGTTAACAAATAAGCTCCATAAAGAAACCAAACTAAAATTTACATCACGCACCGAAGTGTAAGGGCACACTGAGCCCATTCCTCCAGTGTTGGGTCCTGCATCGCCGTCGCATAACCTCTTGTGGTCTTGCGCGGGTGGCATCAGCGCAATGTTTTCGCCATCGGAAAAAGCCAGGACCTTGGTTTTATTATTATCATTATTATTATACAAAAACAAGGCAACAAATTAACCCCAATTTAGATCCGCATTTGGTTGTTATTGAGAAAGACACAACATGCAATGCGTATCGCCTTACCGAAATTTCATCACCGGTTAGTAGTTCTTCGATGATCACTACGTCACCGGCACTGCCGAAAATCTTATCCTGCAGGATACTATCAACAGCCTGACATGCTTCTGTCTTGGTCTGGGCCACGATGACACCCTTACCTGCCGCAAGACCACTTGCCTTGATGACAAGAGCAGGATAGGGGGCGCTGCAAATATAAAAGTCCATCATTTAACCTGCTGTATCTCTGCCTTATCCTGTACTTAATTTTTGACATAATTAAATATACATACATACCTGAGAATATGTTGCTTAGCCGATTCCGGGTCACTGAATGATTTCCAGCGCGCAGTCGGGATGCCGTGACGGTCCATGAAGCCTTTGGCAAACTCCTTACTGGATTCGATCATGGCGGCCATCTTGCCAGGACCCAAACACATAATGCCTTCGTTTTTCAAGTCGTCGGCCAGACCGTTGGCCAGAGGGTCTTCGGGCCCTATGACCACCAGTTGCACACCGTAATCGCGGCACCATGCCGCAACCGTCGAGTGATTTGTGAAATCCAATGCTGTCAAATCAGTCGAATTTAAGTAATTAACTGTATTAAATGTTAATTTATAGATTGAATTTATTTCATGCTTTTTATTTGATTTTAGTATGTGATTTGCTTTCCTAATGATTAGGATGTTACGTTACTTTAAACTTGATTTTTAAAACTTATTTTATTTATTGTGTTTTTTATGATTGATATATTGTTTTTGATGTTTTTGTGCAACTTATTTCAATAAATGTTCACATTCCAATAACTGATAAACCCAAGTGATTTGTTTGTCAAAAGAAGGAAACTTCTATGAAAAAAATAATGATTTTTATTATTATGTTTTCTAGCAATTTACTTGGTTTTTAAGCAACTTTTTATTTCTGCATTGTTGTTTTATCCATACATTTAATTTCAATGATTGTTTTTTTCTATAGATACAGTATATTATTTAATTTTTATTCATAAATTTGATTGAATTCCAATTGTTAGCTTACTTATTTTAACGAAAGTTGTGCAATATTACATGTGATTTTTGTTTTTGATAACATTTGATTTCAAGTGTCATATTGAATAGTAAAATTGACAAACATGTCCAACAACTGCATACATATTTACCTATATTTCTTATTTTGGCACCATGTAGTGCAGTGCCAGCATTTCCAGGGGACACAAATACCATCCTTATAGAGTCAGACTGTGCCAACTTCCATGCTAAACTGTGTTCCCTTCCTCCTCCCCCAATAACCAACACACTGTCACTCATAATTGTAAACTGCAATGGAAGCAAAAATGGCGGCGAATCAATATTATAATGGTAATAAACTGTGCAGCAAAATATATTGAAAATAGACGTTGTATAGTTACTTAATTACTTGTTGCCTCTGGAGGACCTTGAAGAGAGTGTTTTGTCCGTCGTCAGGACATTTCAATGACAGGTTTATAATTAAGAAGTTCAGTCACGTGGTCTGTTCAGGTTCAACGTCATCGGTCAAAGTCGATCGAGTAACTTTGGACTTTTGGATATACATTTCATCGATGAAACGGACGCAAACACGTGTCGCAATGCATGCTGGAATTGAATTACGTTCGCATGTTGCCTAAATATAATAAACAAGTGTGTTAAAAACACGCACAGCGTTCACTCACCTCGGTTTTTTAAACCGATGCGACGTTCGAATGCGGCGCCGGCGCCATCTTGCTTTTCGAATGTTTTTTTTCTTATTAATTTGTTTTTCCCTGCACGCATTTCCCATAACTGAAGTATAAAAATACTGTAATTTTAAATAAAAACCAATTGGTGATGGATTAATCGCAGTGTTGAATGTAGATTTGTGTAAATAAGTGCGCGGCCACGACATATCTCGCTTTTGATTGGCTGCGACATTCGAATGCGGCGCCATCTTTGTTTTCAAATGTTTTGGCCCATTTTCGTGTCCGCATTTCCCATGCTTTAAACCAATGTTTAAATGCATTTAAACTTTGGTTTAAAGCACAAAAGCCAACCAAAACACTAATCGCAGCTGTTGAATGTGAATTTGTGAAAATTAAAAACATGGCACGTTCGTACTTGACTTTAGACAATGCCATGCACTTTCGGGGAATAACCAAAATTTCGTTATTTTTAAAAATAACATGGGGTTGTATTACAAGTTGGCAGCGAGGGGTCCGACACTAAAGAAATCGTCGTACGCACGTTGATTTTGATTTTTGAAATCTGTAAAATCAGACAAATCATGCCAAATCGCCACAAATCGCCACAAATCTTCTAAATCTTATAAATCGACACAAATCAAGCAAATCACTGAAAAATCAAACAAATCACATTAAAATCATAGAAATCCCATAAATCATGCAAATCTTTGTAAGTAAATGCACAAATTTTAACCAATAAACTATATTGTTTGAGTCATTTTTTATACCAAAGGTAAAGGCAATAGCAAAAACTGTCAATTGGCAAGTGTCGGACCCCTCGATAAAACGATGGGATTTATTGAAAAATGGTTTGGAAAGATGTTGAAGAAATATACAGTGCACTAAGATGGTGTACTTGACTCTTGAATTTACTGGTTGGCTTGTTTGGCCCTTCGGATACTTAGTCTGCTTGCTGGATAATATTAGGAAATGCAATAAGAAAATGTGTGAATGGGATTACTTGAGCTAAGAAGGCAGTAGTGGTATAGGTTGTTTTTATGGACATTTGCCTGGCGTCAAGAGCATCTCAGAGCGGCCCTTGAAAACAGGCAACATCTTTCTAGTAAAAGAAGAAGAAGAAGAAGCTAAAAAAAAAGAAAGTGTTCCATGTTGGCAGATGCAGTTTGAAGAAGAATGAATAATACGATGCTGCTCTTGCATCTGTAATCTTGTGAATATTCCAAATGGTGCTCTTTTTGGCTCGGCCAATATGTTGCCAAGATGAGAGTTACTTTTCTTTCTTTTCTCTTTCTTTAACTTTTTTTGAGCTGAAAAGACTGAATTTGCGACATGTGCAAGATTCATTGACGAACGTTGCAGCGCCAAACGCTTATTTTCCTGAAATAATGAAGCCTGATGTATAATTCATTATTCACGGTTCGCAGAAAACGAATTTGCATGCGACGAGAAGGAAGAGAGAGAGAGAGACAAGTAGAAGGAGAAAGGGGGAGAGAGAGGGAGAGAGAGAAAGATCTTTGTGAGATTTTGCAGCAATAGTTTCCTTGCCTTGTTATCTTGCAAGTATCCAGACAATTGAGTAGCCTTATGTTATGCTCCAGGACATTGTGTTGACCATAGGTTAATGCAACAATACTTGCAATGCAAACATATTCTTTTGTAAAAGCATTATTTAATATTCAATAATGCTACAAGTTTATGTATGCACGTGCCTTTCCTGGAAATTCAAATTCAAATTTAAATTTTTCATTATGGCTAGGCTATATTTGTCCAAGCTGAACTTGGAAGGAAAATTTTGTTCTTCCCACCAACAGATATTCAGATAGTGTGTGTCTATTATCATGGAAACCCTGGTTTACTTGGAAAAGCTGTGGAAGGTGAAAATAATAATGGAAATCCTGGAATTGTCATGGAATTTTGAAATTGGTCATGTAAAAACATCAAATTTGTCAGATTTCAATGCTCTCAATTTGTTAACAGGAATATTTTGTAATAGTTCATCAGAACAAATTTTATGATGCAGATAGATTAATAGAGTATACTAAGTGTAAACTAATTAAGGTGTTGTAATGTTCATATAATGAAAGAGTGAATCCTCAACTCTTAAACATTGCGCAATATCTTTATTATACCCACATGTTTAGACCAACATCACATGGTCATCTTCAGGGCTAGGAAACTGAAGATGACCACGTGATGTTGGTCGAAACATGTCGACATAATAAAGATATTGTTCAATGTTGATGTTTATGAGTTGAGGATTCACTCTTTCATGGTATATTATTTTCCTAATCTTGCAAGCAAGCGTGCTAACCCGCGGCCTGTAGACCCATATGGGTGTAGCGCAAGCATCTTTATTGCATCATTTTCCAGGGCCCACAGCGAATCCCTAAGAAGATGTTCTAGTTACCTATATAACTAATTAATAGCCATTTTTATTATAGTTTATGAACAAAAACGAAATTGAGAATCCATTGTTCGGAGTGGAGTGGGCGTTTAGAAAATGGCGTCCTAAAATGTGTCCTTTGCCAGTATGACGTCAAGTACAGGGTGTTCCGCATAAACAGATTTCTTTTTATTATAAAAAAATGAAGATAGTTAAAAATCCGACCGACACGATGTTAATAGTAATGAGGTAGGGCGAATCGAATGGGCACATGACCTTTGACCTCCAGCAAACCGTTCAAGGTTTTTGAAATCCTAAATCGAAAACCGTAATAGATAGAGGGTTGGTGTCAATTAAACAGTTATAGAGGACCGTTACTTAGAGAGAAACCACATTTTGTCACATTTTTACGACACATTTTCACATTTTACTACATTGGTAAGAAAATTCCTGCGTATACACATTAAAATTTCAAAAAATCGAACGTTTTCAATTGTTGGAACATGTCCATACTTGATTCCAAAGCAATGCTTGAATTTCACATTTCCTCTAGTTTATTAGTAAGTTTCAAATTCTAATAAATACCAATAGCGAAAACATTTAGTTTTTTAAAATTTTAATGCTCGCATTTAAACTTCACTGCAATTTGTTAAATATTTTAAAACATTTCATAAAAATTAGAAGAAATGGGTTCAGTATTTTGAGAAGCCACATTTAACTTATTGCTTATACCGTTGATTGCAGATGCTAGTGTTATTCACTTTGCATTTGGCTGTCTGGAAAAGCTGACTATTGTCAGGGTAGGTCAACAGAAACCCTAAAAACGTTCGATTTTTGAGATTTTAATTTGCAATTCGCAATTTACTTACCACTTTTTTAAAATTTGAAAATGCGTCAAAAAAATGTGCAAAAAGGTTTTTTCTCTCCAACTAATGGTCCTCTACAACTTTCTAATTGACACCAACCCTCTGTCTTTTACAGTTTTTGATTTAGAATTTCAAAAACCTTGAACGTATTGCTGGAGGTCATAGGTCATGTGCCGATTCGATTAGCCCCACTTCATTACTATTAACATCATGTCGATCGAAATTG
>JAQIWR010000232.1:0-25022 GCA_034695945.1 Glomeris hexasticha
GGGACCATTAGGTTCAGTGTGGTGGGACCATTAGGTTCAGTGTGGTGGGACCATTAGGTTCAGTGTGGTGGGACCATCACATGATGTGCTCCATAAACCATCACAAAGTAGATGCAATGGACCATCATAAACCGTGTCTGATGAACCATCACATTTTCTCTGATGGAAATTTCGAATAGGGAATGGATATCTTAAAGATGAACTGACATTGTCATATATACCCTGAAAAGTTCCATGTTTATTGGTACAATGCCAAAAAACGATTGACGGGAACGAAAGTTTTGTAAAAAATATTAAAAAGTTACGACATGTTAGAGATGTGACGTCACGGTGTCTAAGAAATGCGATGTCACCGCGCTGGCGTCATAATGGCTGCATGCAATCGTCAAACATTGAGATTATAAGAACTTCATTTTCCCCAAATTCCATGACAATAAATACTCTTATAACCTGATCACATAATAGAAAGTATAATAATGTTTTGGATTGGATTGGACCTAAACATCTGCTGCAGGAAATCCGTAATTTTTCAAAACTCCATTCAAACTTATAACATTTTAAGAATTATAATACTGGTTTCTACAATAATGATTGTGAAAATATTGAATACATCTTTCTGAATATGAATGTGCTCAATGAAATGTTATGTGCTATGTGAAAATGTATTTATTTGTATTGGTGAACCGAAACGGAAATGAACATAAAAAAATACATCGTTCAACAAAATATGCACACATTAATTCAAAACTCAGGAATTTATGCCAACATGCTTTCATTGCATGGTCCCATATAAAAACCAGTTTCTAAAAATATTTTGTGCATACTAACAGTATAAACGCAATTGGAAAGAAAAGACTGTTGGCGCGCCATACGTGCATGCATGCAATCTCACAAAGAATGTACAATATATTACAGAATGGTTGTCAAAAACGAGCAATAAATGTTAAAATCGTGACATAAGGTATTCAAAGGGTAAATAAAAAGAAATCAAAATTTAAAGGAGAACTGATACGGTTTTGGAACATACCCTGAAAATTGGCCTACACAAAGTAAAACAGTATGTGAATGAAGTGTGTAAACGGATTCTCTGTGAAAAATAGTAAAAAAAAGTTATTAGACGTGAAAGTTTGGCCGTAGGTTTATTGAGACTCTTATAATTGATGCTCCCCTGGCTTTCTGGATTGGGGAGCATCAATTATAAGGGTCTCGATAAAGATACGGTCAAACTTTGACATCTAATAACTTTTTTTTCCTAATTTCCACAGACATTTTGTTGCACCACTTGTTTTCTTTGTCACTTTTCTTCAAGTAGTTTAAGTTTGAGGGTACCTTACAAAACCGTGTCAGTTCACCTTTAATTGTGAAAATATGCACATGTCGTACAGTGTTTATATTCTCAATATATGGTTTCTTGTAACATTTGCATTCAATTACTTTGCACGACAGGATGTTGCCAAACGCCGAAAAGGTGTCGTACATCGACTTGTTGTCGATGGTCTTGTCCAGATTTTTGATAAAAATGTTTCCAACTCCAGATCGGCGCAGGGATGGATCTCTTTGCGACCACATGATTCGGATTGGACGTCCTTTCATGATGTCAAAGTTCATCGTGTCCAGGGCACGTTCGGCTGCCGAGTGAAACAAAACGATTCATTATCAAAAACTGATCGAAAACTAAAAAAGCAGAACCTCGCCTTATCAATCTACATTGGTATCTAACATGCAGACGTTGCAATGTAAACAATTATAATATTGGACCTTGATTGGACAGATTGGACCAAATGTTGCTCAACATACTGCAATAAAACCCATCCAACGAAAATTCCTTGGAAAATACTGTAAACTCTGGATGGCCAAATGTTTTACACAATTAAAAAATGAAACTTGAAATATTTAAACCTTTTTTAAACTGAAACGCAATAAATTTCCTAGAAAATGTGAGTCGCAATTTGTCAATAGCCGATGACGCAATAATGCCACATCATGTTTACCGTTTTGAAAACAACATGATTAGAATTGTGACAACCTTGGATGGATTTAAATCAACATTTATGGCCATATTTATTCTGTACACAAGACAAAATTAGGCCTAATATTGAACATAAATTACGGATTTTCAAGGCGTTGGAAAACCCACAATCGTTTCTTCGTTCGTACATATATTTTTCCCGTTTATTCGTAAAATTCGACAATTTGAAACGTACCATCTGCTGGTTGCTGGAAATTGACATAGGCGTAGCCCAGTGATCTTCTAGTGATCATATCTCTGCAAACTCGGATGGACAAAACCTGACCGACTGCTGAGAATTTCTCGAAAAGCATCGCTTCTGTCACATCGTTGTGCAAATCTCCGACGTACAACGAAGCCAAAGGATAATTCGGACCGGCTGGATTCATGTTGTTTTCTTCTTTTACGTTCGCTTTTATTTCCCCGTTCTTTTTTTTCTCCCTCGAATACGCTACTCACTGCTGCTCAATCGTTGTGCTGCTTCTTCGAACGTCGAGGAAACCCCGTTGCTTTTTCGTATTTTGCTGATTTTTTTGTCGTTTTTCGTTGTTTTATACTTTTTTTGTGGTTTTATATTATAGTTATAATACGCTTGTTATGTGTTTTACAATAATACACACAACAAGCGTCGACTATTGTCCCTACCAAAGCGTAGAAGGAAGAGCGTGAAATGGCGCTCGACCGGCCTTTATATACGACCCACCCATGTATCCATCCGCAACCTGTCGCGCAACAGCCATCGATCTGTTTGCATCCGCCAATCCATTACAATATCGCGTAAATATTGATATTTTATTGATAGAAAAAGCATTGTTTATTTAAAATGAAATACGATTTGCATATTACGGGCCGATGGAAATCGATTACGGGGAACTACTTTCTGCGCGCGATTGACACGTTTCGGGTGTGTGAATCGGTACTACGGGGTTTTCTACTGTAGGCACATGGGTCACATTCCCCTCTACTGCGTAACACGTGGTTTTGACCATTTTGACAGTGCAAGTTTTTCAGGCGCGAAACGCGATATCGAGTGACGCAAAATTAAATTGTTTTGCAGCAATAAAAACGCGGTTCACGATATTGTTTTTAATTACAATTTTCAAGAAACCGAAAAATTTGCCGGAAGTTTCTCACAAGCACCGCCAGATGGCACGACTCATGACTAATCGATAAAATTAATGATTCAAAACGTAATTTTAGCTCCCTGTCCTGCCTTTAAAATTATTTTAATATTGTATGAAGTAGGTACAGAATTTACTAAGTTCTATATGCCCATAAATCACTTCGGTTATTCGCATTTTATTTTGGACATCAAAATTTCGAACAGCATCGCCAACGCCATCTGTTGACGCTTTCGTTTTTCAATTAAGCAGCGAGTCATTTGTTCAATATTTCCTAATTTCATTTTTATTTATCCAACAATGTCAGTAGATTTGTAAATGTAATGCACACTTCCCTCCGATTTATCACATTTTGATCACAACCAGTATCTTAACATGCGGAATTATCTACGAATTACATAACCATGAATAAAATATAAAATTACTATGTTTGATCATAAGACAATACAAAAACCTGTCTAAATACCCTATGGACCTTGAAGTCCAATCATTAATATCCTAGTTACTGTAACTTGGTTCTTCAACAGGTTCTACGTACAATATCAACCGTCATAAGCATTACACATTTACACACCAATAATATATGACTAGATATACAATATACGCATCTTGTTGCATGTCACATAAAACTTGAATTTTGCCATTAAAATAAGGCACAATTTCGCAACAATAAAATAAAATAGCATGTAAATGTGGTAATTAAAAATATATTACAATATATAGAATCGTACAATTGTATTTGGACAAGGCAGCTTTGATTAAAAAGATACATTTACGTCCAAAGTGAAGTTGGAGCAAATGATTCCTTGGACCCAGTTGGGGGCAAAAGATCCTCTTCGCTCAGAAAATGCAATGGCAGCAACACAAGTTGACCTATTAAAGCCATAATATTGAAAAATATATATTTAGAATGAATTTAAATTTTACATTACCTTGAATACCATCAAGTTCCCTTAAAGCCTGCTGTATTTCCATTTTTGGCTTTCGCGAGTGTAGCTTCATCTGAGCAAAATTTAGTATGCTATCGCACGGAACACAATTAAAAACCTGCAACCAAATAATCATGCTATAATATTGAAAACAAACGAATTATGATATTTACTACAAACAGGAAATGGAATTACTTTCTCAAATATTTTTGTGTTAACAGCTGCAGTTTTCAACCAAATTTCTTTGAAAAACTTCTCGCACACCGGATCTTTTATATCCCACCCTTGTTGTGGTTTATTGTGAAGGCCCAGATGTTCACTGTAATTAAATAATAAAAAACAACAACAAATGAATACACATTTCTCTATATATATAGAGGGTACAAAAATCTCGTGTGGAAAAATGAGTCACCTAAAAATATTCCTCCGAAGGCTTCCAACAAACAATCCCGACAAAAATGGCAAACCCGCCATCTGGGACTCTTCTGTATGTGGTTCAAAATCCTCAATGTAAGCAGCTATTTCACTGTCCCTATTGCCAATCAAACTGCGGTCATTTATATTTGCAGAACCGATTATCGCAACCCTGTCATCCACTATGAGCAACTTGCTGTGCACGTAGACAAGCTCAGAAACCTACAATATTATAGTGTAATTTATTATTAGTGTAAGTGATACTTAGGCTACATCTAATGCTAATTTTAATACATACCGGCACATCAAATAGTTTATCCCACGTCCTCAAGCCGTAAAAAGTTAGGTATTTGCTCGGATCGCCAACTGATTATGAAACAAAACGAAAAATAAGACGACCACATTCACATATTACTCCTGTAACAATTGTAGATTATATAATGCAAATTGAATAGAAAACCTTCTTTGGTCAAGCGCGTGTACAACGAATTCGGCCCACGGCATATGGACGCGTAATTCCAATGCATGACGGCGTGGATCGCATTGCCAGTGCTGGTTCCAACTTGTCCTTCAAAGGCAGGCACAAGAGGCATCACTACATAAACTCGAAATACTGTTTTCTCCCTGCACAATTAATAAACATCATTATAGCAATATGTCTGAACAAAAGTGGTACGTGCAACAATGTTTTTACTGGTGCGCACGAAGAATCCTCGTCAGAATTGCATCCGATACCTTGTTAGAAACGTAACTATTCGGGCTAATCAGAGAGACGAAGAACTGATTCTGAAAATGAAGAACTTGTCTATACATGTGTAACAAAAACGTCACTGAAATGCGTAAAATCTTTCTAAATAAAGCAATCGAGCCTTTTCTTGTTCCCTATTGGCTGACGATAACCTTTCAAAGGACCGGACGCCAATAGATCAATTTCATTAAGCCCCTCCCATTGCACAATATGGAGGCCGTAATGCGGATAATCTTGCAACCCTATTGGCCTTATTGGCAAGGTACGTATAATATTGGTCAAATTGAGCTATTTCAGTAAGCCACCATTGGCTGTAATAACGATTTAAAATGGCGTCTTTAGTTGGGATCAAGTGGGAAAACTGGTTTTCTATACCAATCAGATTGCAGCTTTATCCCAACTAAGGCCTCCACATTGGAAAAAGGCGGTGCTACTGAAATAGGTCCATTGCTTCAGAGAAAGACTTTAGTCCAGTGAAACCTGGGTATGTTGACCACTCACGGTTCCAAAAAAATCCGGTCAACTTTGTCCGGTGGTCAAGTTCACAGGTTTCACTGTAGTAGCACGAGTAGCAAATAATCAGCAAACCTCAATGTACACAAAATGCTTAGCATTTGCAATAGCTGTTACATAGGCTTGTTGAATAGAATCATCAACATCTTCTATTCCAGCAGACCATTTGGACGCACTGCGAATGATCTGAATGGCAAAAATAAACTTTAGTTAAAAACTTATTTCCACCTTCATAATACTATCTGCATTTACTAATCAATGTCACCTGACAATTGACCGTTTGCAGACCATCAAGTAATCTTGGAACATCATCAGCACAAGTATAAGATTTGGGAAGTAGTAATTCATATCCTTGAGAATCTTTAGCTTTCTCTATCTGCGAGTTAGAAAGATAATGGATATTGACTTGCGGTGAGTTTAGAAGGACAGCATTTATATTGTATACCTTAGTCGCATTCCATCTTTGAATGAAATGTCTGGCAACATCTCGCGCCGATCTGCCTTGCACCATCATCGCGATGTCGTGCCAAGGCATCCTTGCGGTATTTGTTCTGTCTATTAGGTCTGCAATCGCACATTTCAAATTTGAGTTATAAATAGCTACTGCAATATTATGTCTTGAGTAAAGACAACATACCTTGAAATGGGTTATCAAGATTGCAAAAGTCTTTCTCGAGGAAATTCATGTAATCTTTTCCCGGCCATTGTCTTTTTAAAACCATGTTATCTTGACTCGCTACTCTGAATTCCACAAGTGAAAAACGTTTCGTAATGTTAGTTAATATTTGTACAGCATCATTCTCAACCAACGCTGTCATGGGTTTAACCTTGTTATTGTTCCAGATGACACTTGCGTTATCATGGGAAGCGAAGGAGGCGAAGGGATTTTGAAATCATCGTTTTCGCAGTCCTGCGTTACCGTAAATAAACAGCATTTCAAGATTTGCATATGTAAAAATGTACGTTCAACGTACCATCCCCTCATTGACTGCTTCACCAGATAACATGGGAAACATGAGATGCCTTCCAACATTGGTGAGCACCATGGTAGCGAGCTCGGTGCCAACGGTGGAACGTAGTTTTTCGGAAGGGTCAACATCAGTGAGCCTGGAATAAATATTGGTTATTACTGCTGATTGTATTCTGATTAAGTGAACTCGTCACATTCTTTATATACATAAATAAAAATACCTGTGATCTTGATTATCCCATCTGCCGAAACACATATCGAGTCCTCCAAGGAACGCGTATTTTTGATCTACGACAACTATCTTCTCGTGATGTGCCCAAAGCATAACTCCGCCAGTCACGTGATCCGGATGTCGGAGAACTTTAATGTTCGGTGACTTGTCCATGAGCCATTTACGAGCGTAGTTGCTATTGATTCCCAGCGTAATTTCAATTTCCTTGTAGATCATGATGAACACCTTCACGCCTTGATTCTACAACCAACGATATCGCAAAATTTCACACGATTTGGATCGAGGAAATACGTCGATCAAGAAACGAAAACACAACTCACGGCTTTATTGGCTAAAATCGTGTCAAGCCTGCATTCAACGTTTTCTGCGACCGGCCTTTTCAGGTATAGTTCCGCGCTGAGCATCCAATCGGTGATAAATATTTCTTCTTCAGCTGCCTGCAAGCCTTTGGCCACCGCATCGAAATACGATTCTCCGTCCACAAACCATTTTGCTGAAACATTATCCCTCACAGGAGCATACGACCCGAATCTATTCTTTGCAACGAATTCTTTCCCGGTAGTTTGAGCCTTTTCATTAATAGCTTGAACCCATTCCACGACAACCTCTCTATGTAAACCTTTCATGAGCACCGTCCTAGATAAAGTTTTGAAATCATAAATCAAATATATTAGATCAAACCAGTATGTATGATACAATACCTGTTTTGGTTTGTTATTTTAAACCCTCTCCTCGCTCTCGTTTCGTGAAACCCATATTTGACGGAAAACCTGGAATCCATCAGAAAAACTTCCCTGACCGTGCCATCTTCGGGCCGAATAAGCGCGAGAAATGTGTCCTTAAGCATCAGCCACCTGAACACGATCATTGAACAGAATGTTATCTCTGAAATAAAACAGGTTTATTGACCACGCACCTTTCTAGAAATCCCCGGCAAATACTACGACACGGGTCCAACCACGAACGAATACCAATGTTATTGCGAGACCCGCCAGCTCTCTTCCTCACTACGCTTTCCTTGCATTTTTCTCCTAGTTCTCTCACAAAAGACAGATGTGATATTTCCAGAAATGCAAGCTGAAAACCGTTTTACATTATTACTACAAAATGTCTGCATTTTAAACAGCTGCAATCCAAAATATATAATCACCGTGTCTTTATGATTCCTGAACAACTTGCTCCGCAATAAATTGTTTAAATACTGTTCCAATTGATCCTGCGACAAAGCAAGATGAAAATGTTGTCACCAGCTGTATGCCTTGTAATATATTAAAAACAAAAGCCTAAAATTTGCAAAATTTACAGCTCTTTCTTTCGCTTGATCGGTAGAAACGAATGCTTCCGGCTTTCTCGGGAACTTTGGGACGTACTTAATCTGTTCGGCAGCATCTTTTATTGTTCGTATTTTTCTTACACTGTTTGAAATAATAACAAAAATATTATATACTTATCATAAATAATTAAATAAATAAAGTGCGCGTTGATTTGTGCAAAATGGGAATTTACGTTGCTGTTGGTAAACGTAACGCGACCTTCCCTCGGAAATACTGCAATTGGTTGTGCAATGTTGAGAAATCTTTATAACGACGTTTAATAGTCCACTTGAAACCAGCATGCTGAACTTCGATTATGTACCTGTAAAAAAGTAAAATTGCGAATTGACGCCGCGTCATTTGCCTTCGCTACAGTGTTTCAATCGTGAACGTAACGTTATAAAAAAATTTACTTCATATCTTAATCACTTACAAATTAGGACTAAAGAAATGTGTGCGCCCAAGATTTCTCTCGACATCTACTATTTTTACTCTGATGGACTTTTTTGGAATAAACACATCTCTGTCAATATCATCACACGATAAAGTCGGAGAATATACGTGTCTATACGGCAAAGATTCATCTGCAAAATAAAAAACCGCATTCAATCTTACAAACAATTCTCATATTTACAATTAACTCAAATGGAAGGCTGGTACACTGTGGTAGTATCTACACACCTATACTAAATTATTGCAAACAAACAAACAAACATAATGCATGCACATTTCTACAACTAAATATACTGTATATTAGACTTAACAAGCATTAGATCTAGATTAATTACAATAACTAAAACATACACAAAAATAATACAGTGAACTGCAATCATGCTGTCAATATTGCTGTAACTAATGTTAGTGAAAAATTAAAATTCCACACGTAAAATTGGTGGTGCATATGTACCGGTTGTCGCAAAATTACCATCTCCGAGTAAACTATCCGCATCGTCTGATGGACGTATCGAAGAACCTCCTTGGCCCATTTCTTATAGGATATCCTTTTTCACTTCAAGCTATATATCGTACAATACAGATAAAGTGATAAATGTAAACCTCAGGTAAACACAGATTCACAAGACCTCTCTGTCCTGCTCGACATTTGCAGTTCATGTCGGTACGCACCGTAACATACATATACATATATACAGTCGTTCCGTGGTATAAAAAGTTAATTCCACTTGTGATTTGCAAATCTCTGCTCATGTTTATTGACAATATAATCACATCATTACTCATGGAACTTGTGAAAACAACGATGCACACAAACATCACCGTTGTCAACAAAATTAGATGGAATATCAAGATTAAGTAATTAACCAAGATGAGACATAAAAATGTGATTCACATATGAATCACGAATAGCAAAGAATAAGGCGCTTTGCAAACAACTTTATGCCAATTCATATCTAAATTCACAACTTTTTAGGTAAAAAAAATTGAGGTCGGAGCAAAATTTCCAGGTAGGTCGGGTAACTGCAAACGAACATTTTTTTGGCCTAATAATAACAATAATAATAAGTATACAGTCTTATAACAACAGTTTCCTGGGGAAAAAATCATAGCACATTTGCAAAGGTTTACAATAGTTGAGAATTTTAAAATAGGGGGGAAAAGACCAACTTTCAGTTTAACTTGTTTAACCATCAGTAATGATATCCTGAAAAGTAACAATCAGGGTATGAGAAAATTGACAGTGAATATTACATCATTAACACATTGAATTTAAACACCTTTTGACATCATTTATCATGCACTATCATGAAAGTGGTAATGTCACTCCTTTAAAACTTGTACAACAGGAATACAAACCATCCATATAGACGTGAGCAGTTTTGCAAATAACAGGAAGGATTCACTTTATGACACTGACGGTGTAAGTTAATTTAAAAATGTAAACACATGAGAACAATGCAAAATTAAATATTGCATCATCCTAGCTGGCATCATTACAAATATTCTGTCCAAATTTTAGTGTAGCATATTAATGTGCACTTTTTCCACAGTGGGAACTAAATTGTTAAATTGCCATTTAGATTGCAGCACTTACAACTTTCACCTGAATATTACCATTTCACGTATGACAGCTTCTGAGGTGTTGGCGTAGGAAAAATTCAAATACATATTATACGTAATTAAATTACAATGAACCCGTATCCAAGATCTTACCTTCAGACAGTGAACTTTGTCTTCGGTCTAACACCGAGTGGTGATCTGGAAATTGCAAAATCTCATAAGCTGCATCCGTACTGTCAAATGAGACGTTAGCAGCAGTAGCAGGTAATCGACCAGTCATCCCCTGAAAACAACAACAACAAAATCGTTAATATATATATATTTATAAGACCATTCTAATTAACTATACGAATATTACCTGGACATTTCTCAGAAACAACTTAAACACCGATTCAGCAGTGTTAGCCATATACTATGAATGAATTGCACATATTGCAAGGCCAAAACATGAATTCACTACCTTGTGACGTGACGCATCAATAGAGGAAAAAAATATACTACATTAAAAGGTTGTAATATAATTACGATTATAGACAAATTATAAATGGAGTAGCACTCTTGGTGGTAGTAGTTACAAATGCCACAAAAATGAGCATTAATTTAAGGTGTTTCAACTACGAAATTACTGAATAAATATTTATTCAAGAATTCTCCCAGACAACCTTTCGATATAAAAGATCAAAGTTGAAATTGTGAACCATGTAATGCATTAATGTGTGTATATATACATATATATATAATATAAATTATGAGAAATACGGCAAACAATTCCAACCACTTTTAATAAAACAAATTGTGGATAAGATTATTTCCTTGTTGACATTTTTCTGAGAAACTAAATTTAATATCTTACCTTCATGTTATACGCACACAATTGATAAATACGTAACTGGAAATTAGAATTTACAAGTTATTAAAAAGCAAAAAAAATTAAGAAATGTTCTGCCAACAAATGAGAAATACTGTCATAAAAACGGATATCAATAAATTCATATTAAATTTCGTCAGCTTTTTATGAAATTGCGAAATTAGCCAAACATTTCAACATGACATGTAGTTGTGCAAAACTTTAAGGAAATATAAAACCAAATGTGCCTGAAAATTGTGGAACAAATTTAGTGCGAACAATATTTAGTGACACAATTTTGTCTGCTCCTAGAAACAAGGTTATATTCCACTTTTCGGATGTAACATATTATACAGTGCATGTACGGCATTTTACTATTATTTTTTCCTATTTTCCAACTGCAATTTCAGTTTTTTACTCGAATACTATTCTTTCAAACTTACTTTTTGGGCGAATTCTTTTACTTCATTGGAGTGGAGCTAGCTGCCAAAAGAACTCAAATTATAACCTTAATATCCGTCCTCTCACTGCGTAGTAACCCCAATGGTAACCCTAGATATATAGTAGATTACGACTAATTAAGATAAAGTTTTTCGGAGAAATCAATTTTTTAAGCCTAGTTATAGGCTTAAAACACTTCGCTAATTCTTACCTACCGTATGGACTTGGGTATGGAGATGAAGTATGGCAAATTTACAGCATCGATTCATTGTTACAATACAACAACAAATCAATCAGCCTGCCCAATGGCAATTTGCATTATTAAATCGCAGGAGGCAAGAGTTTTTCCGAAATTAACAGCCGGAATCGAGAATTTCCACCAGGCTTGGGTTGCAATGCCTAGTTCGCCAGTTTGCCGCAAATGCAGCGCCACCTTTAGGCCAAACTCAAAGACTGGTTCACTGCACCAGAGACAGCTCGACATTTATTTGCATATAAATACATGGAAATTGTTCTCAAGTGTTATATTGCAATTAAACTTACTTATTTACATGTATACATAAATAAAAAAACGAATGTTTCAGAAAATAAAAATAATTATTAAGAGCAATTTTTCACAATTAACATTTATTTTTCTTTTTCATCACAATTTCTACATTAGAATATCATGCGCATCTTTTTCCAAAAGCATTTCCATCGACTGGACATCTTTACACCATTTTTCCAGACGTTTCTGCATATTAGATATCTACGTACAACCAGGAAAAAACATTTAGAAAGTAAATAAAATCATGATAAGCCAGAAACTGAAGAATCCGAATTTTTCGCTGCACCTGTGTTTTGTTAAGTACTCTTGGCTGTACCCAGGTCATCATGACGTGTTGATCAACTTGGTCGATGGAGCCTCTAACAAGTCCCAAAGACAATGCTTTCATAACCAAAAGCTCCACTTCTACAACAGGAAGACAAGCTTCACGAGCAATTTCCTCGAATGTAAGTTGCCTGTCATTAGCTGGACGTTTAAATGTCATCTGAAATCAGAGGACAATTATAATTAAATAGAGTATAAAGTAATCTAGTTAGTAATTTGTTCGTTTTTTTTTACCTCCATCAAACAGAGTAGAGATATTTTTTGCCTGAGACTCAATTCATTCGCAGCCAAATCCGGCTGAGATTGCCAACAACTTCTCAATTGTTCGTACTCAGCGATGTTTCCGCTGTTGAATGTGAACAATATATCGATCAACCATTGCTTGTCTGTTCCTTTAAGGGCTTCCAAAACTGGATGAGCCAGCTGAAAATATAAACCAAAGCAAGATGGTTACATTTAAATTGGCAAATTTTTAAAGTTATCTTTGCATTTTTAGCTTAAATCTAAATTCCCTGAGTTTTTCAGATTTTCCAAGTTTCTCTGAGTGATATTAACCATAGACTTAAGTCTAATCACTTTACAGAAAATACCTTTTACAGCCAAATGGAAATACAGTCGAACCTCGATAACTGAAACTTTGATAACTGAAATATTCTATCAATGAAAACTTTATTTTGTTCCCGGCCAAAATCCCCATTCTTCTCATAGTAAATTTGTTCTGTAACTAAAAGCTGTTAACAGAAATTGTATATATCTGAAACATACAGTATTTTTCTCTTCCTGCAGAGAAAAAAACTTAGCTATACGAGAAACTTTGTTATATGTCAACAATTTTGCAGCAAATTTAAACTGTTGAAAATCTTGAGAAAGTGGCTGGAATTGAATAATATTTTAAACAAATTTGCAATATAATGAAGTAAACCCTGTTTAGCAGTTTTTACAAGTTCAGAGGATATAAATTAGGTTACAACCTGGAATTTGAGTTATCGAGGTTCGACTGAAATATCTGTCCAGCAAACAGATTGCCAAGATATATTTCATTGGATAAATTGACATTTCCGGCCAAGACACACCCATTTGCACAATTGAAGGACAATAGTATATAACGTAGTATACCAATTCTCCAAAATTATAGACGTCATCTCCGAGTAATGCCGCAAGACCAAGATAAAAAGCTCGCTGAACTTGTTCTTCCTCTACGGTAAATAATGTGGAAGCTTGAAATTAGTTGATAAACTTTAGAAAGATGTCACCATGTAAACTCACTCTGTATGTTAGAGATTGGAGTGCACCCCAAATATCTGAGAGCATCTCGATAGTACTCAGAATGCTTTCCCATCAGACGGTAATAATTGCTGGAAAGCTCGTAAAAACCTCCGTGAACTGGAGTAACACCATCCAATGTATTTAGAAGTTCCTCCGTTTCTTTTATTAGTACCTGGAACAAAAAAAGACAGGTTACAATGATATTTTGACATTTTTAAAAATAATTAAATTACTTTTGTTCCCTCAATGTCATTCAGCTGAACCAGCTTCAGTTGTCCAATTAAAGTCTTGCACAGAATAACCGCTTCAGTATTAGACTGAACTTTTTCTTGAACTTTCTGAAGAAACTCAATAGCCTGGCTAGCATCTGCAAAACATTAAAGAAATATAAATGCATGGCTTTGTGTATATAAAGTACTTCATGGTTGCAAACCTTTCATCTGTTTGGCAATAGTTGAACATATTTCTACTAATGACAGGGGATTTATTCTAAATGCAAATGCAGGTTTTAGAAACATTATTCATGTATATTAATAGAATAACCAAGAATGTAAATACAATTTACTTACTTCATTTCAAATTCGGCCAGGAAATTGTCATACAGCTGAAATAAACAAAAAATACATTAGAAATCACAAAAATCATTAAATTCTAACTTAATTTACCTGCATCAAACTCTCCTCATCTGCAAAATATGGATGCTTGACAAAAGATTGCAGCTTCAGCGTTATTTGATGCCACAATCTTCCAAAATGAAGAAAAATTAGTATACACGCACTTGCTGATTTCGCGCAACTTTCTCTTTCGCGCTACATATTGCGCGCAATATTCCAAGACGTACCCGCAGACCAATGCTGGATCACGTGACCAACTATTGCACGTCGTTGGGTCTCATGCAAGAAAGTTGCGCGAGAATGACACTGCGGAATTTTAGATTTTCAGATCGTACCTTTTGTTGTACATCTCCTCGAAAGATGCCCATTCCGATGCTACTTCAGTAGGGGAAGTGCTTTGCTGCGCAGTTAAATATGCTTGGACGTCCCTAACCATTATTTTCAGACGAGTAATTCAACAAGCGACAAACGACAACAGCCGACTGCGACTTCACGGCGCTCGCGAATTTGACGCGAAACAGAACGATTTGCCACAGGCCGATTTGACGCCACGATTTGTGACGTCACCACAGAGGTGGTTTTTTTTATTGTCATAAATTTATTTGAAGTTATTGGCCGTGATTAGTTTCAAAACGTGCAACAATCGCATGCACACTACATTTGACCAGACAAAACTTTCAACGTTTTTGAGCAGATTTCACGGACTTCAAAATAAATAACTTCCACATTTATTAATGTTCTTCATATTTATTCATAAATGCCAAATAAAAAACGAAAGAAATATGACGCAAACGTGTTTAATCTATATATTTTAAGGAGGCAGTTTCTTGGCAGCATTTTGTATCAACTGGGCCATTTGTCTGTAATTTATCATTTCGTTTTCCATCGCCTCCAACTTCTCGGTCAAAGTGCTCAACTTCGCAGTCAGCTTGGATATTTCCGAATTCTTCCTTGCACACTACATAAAATAGTTTGCAAGATGTATTCAAACCTTGCACTTAATTACCGATTATTTTAAATACACATAAGCGTACCTCGCAACGCTCCGTTTCAAGTTCAGATTTACAAGCTTGAAGGTCGGATTTACACGATTCAAGTTTTCCAGTCAACCGCTTCACTTGCTCAAGTTGCTCTGAAATGAATTAAAATCGCAACATAATTCTGAGTTCCAATAATAGGAACATTAGGGGGGAATTTCGAGACTTGGATTTGCTGCTCACCTTCCAGTTCATTCCTTGTAACTTTTAAATTATTCCTCATGTCAACTTCTGCAGTTGCTTTTTCTGCTACTAACCTATTCACATAATAAGTGTCATTGACTGGGAACAAACTAATAACCTTTTTCTTATAAATTAAATACTTTTCTATTTGTTCTTTTGCCTCTGATAAATGCTGCCCGAGCAACTTATTCAAATTCCCCGTTTGTTTTGCCTCATTCTTCAAAGCAGAATTCTCCTTATTCTTGCATTCAATTCTGAAATCCCAATATTAACTTAATGAAGATTTATAAGGAACAATATACCGAAGAACAACGCGAGAAATCCAGTTGTACTTCTGTTTGAAGATTTCAATCGCATCTTTCTGTTTATCGGTGTAACGTTTGAGGGTTTCCGCATCTTCGGTCAACAAGGCCACTTGACTTTGCAAATCCTGTTGTTTAGATATGTTGATTGCCAGATTCTCTTCGGACATTTCTAATCTCTGTTCGGATTCCTTCAGTAGCTCTCGGAACTGGATCGTCTGCAATGCATCGCGAGCATTTTTATATTTATTTGCATTTCTACTCTTATTCAAACTCCCAAATTACTTCGGCGTGACACTGCATCCAAAGTCTGTTCGAATTGGACAATTCCTGCAAAAGCAAATCTGTCTTGCTTTTCAAAAGACTTTCCATAGTTTTCAATCTCACCTGAAATGTTTACAATATAACCGGTCAATACATTTACAACATAATGTTACCGACCAGCAACTTGCCTCATAAGACGAAATTTTCTTTTCGTACAGGATGATAACTTGCGATGGTTTCAAGTCTGTGATCTATGATTTTATCCAATAATTCAACAAAACCTCCATTTTCCACGTTAGTCATCTTAACGTACCTTCGTTACGTCTTCCTCAGATTTGTTCCTCGAGTCATTTGAAAGTGCCCAATTGTTCTCCGTCAATGGGTGTATCACTGACATTTTTGTTTCTAACAACTCGGAAGAACGCGACATTTTCTCGCAGTTTCTTGCCGTGACGTATTTCGCCAAGCTACGTTTACGCGTATTATTACAAAGTTGAATTCCACTATATGCAGAAAATAATCATACTTACCGTTCATATTGAAAAGTAGGATAGTTTGAAGCTTGACATATTAGCTGCATGGCAAGGTTCACGTCTTTTTCTGATGTTGATGACAGCGCTAGACACAGAACCTGCATCATGTGATGATCCTAAAAATAAAGTACTTATAATGACTATGCAACCAAATACACGTCTTTTCAACTTTTCCAATAGTTACCGCAAAAACTTCAAGCATGTGATTTTGCAGACTGTCATCATCTTTGTTCGCGCGCAAGACAAACTGCACAGTTTCAAGAACTACGCTAACTTTCAGGTTCCT
The DNA here is from genome assembly GCA_034695945.1 of Glomeris hexasticha. Taxonomy (NCBI): domain Eukaryota; kingdom Metazoa; phylum Arthropoda; class Diplopoda; order Glomerida; family Glomeridae; genus Glomeris; species Glomeris hexasticha. Next base: position 16,909 of record JAQIWR010000232.1, read on the forward strand.
GCAGAGCAAAATGCCATTAGTATTCAGAAAAGTTCTTCCTCAACTTTCCAAATTGGAAATTGCAAATTTAAGAGACACAAACCAACAGTTGCTGAACGTTGCACCGAAATTGTGAAACTGATAAGATTTGAAGCGGAAATCTGTCAACATTGAGTGGAGCTTTCCAATTACGTAATCCAAGTTGAGATTCTCTTTGGCAAAAACAACAAAGGCGTTGTTGTTGCAAAGCAGTAATGAAAATATGTCAAGTGACCAAACCGATTTGGTAAAATGCACAAATAGTAAGTGTATAGTAAAGGATATAGTTCAGAAGATGCAAAACGGCAACTTTTTTCGATAATTTCGCATCCGATATATAATCGTCTGCATCGATTGGGAGTTCTAATTCTTTTTTAGCAATGCTGACCATTTCACCAAAATGATCAGGCAATATGTCGGAGCAATCGCCCTAAAATACAAATAAACCGGTATATAGTAACTCCAGTATTTGTTTTGACCGATACCGATGAGTAACAATTGCACAAAACCTCAAGTAATTCACACAAGAAATGGACAGATTGAGTGGAAGCTTTCCAAGCAACTTCAACTGTCTTTCCTATCCAACTTAGCGCCACGCCGATCGGTGCCGTCATCGCAGATTTCAGCATCGGTCTCAGCAATGGTTTCCGCAAAATGGCAGTGAGCAGTTCAAACAACTAGGAATAAATTTCAAAATGTCAACATGATTGGTACAGTAACACATTGACTAGGTGCTATACTAGTGTTTACTTTGGCCATCACAACCGGCTCCGAATCACAAGTAAAAACCTTATTTAAAATCATCACGAAGCACTTGTTAAAATGCGGGTAACTGAAATGAGAAACGTTATTAACTGGTGAACAATAAAATTGCAATTGGTGGTAAAAAAAAATGAATCACCTGTGAAGAATCGAAATAAAACCGTTCCTGTCTAACAACGAGGAAAACAGATCTAGATGGTTGCATTTGACGTCGGTGTCACCGCGTATGATCGAGCTAAAAATAAACTTCAGGAGGTAGTTGCCGTTGTTAGAAATCCATTCTTCTTCTTCATCTATCTCTGTGAGAACCAAACTTGTGACTGCAAGTAGCGCTTGAACAGAAGCTACGTCACCATTATCGCTGATCAGGCTCACAAGTTGATCGTAAAAAGCCTCTATGTTCACCTGCATAATTCATTCCGTAAGTGTGAAATTTGTCTACAAAATTGTCACACTGGTACCCGGTACTTTAGTGTCACCCAAACTTACATATGACTGCATAACTTCCTGGACAGTTGGATTACCTCTTCTGACATTAGACAAAATTTCCAGTGCACACAGTTGCATCGGGTCATCACTTTTACTGTCAAATTTTACATCGCAATTAATATATTTGATGCCTGGTTAAATTATGTTTCTAATATTACAACCAACTATATACTAACATGTGCCCCACCAAGAATGGTATCAACTTCAATATGTATTGATGGCACGGCGTCTTCTTCGTACAGTTGGAAAGTTTCTTGAGAATATTAAGTCCCTATATTTATATATACAGCGATATTAAATTAATGAAAGCAATATAACAAGTATATTATACAAGAAATAATAGAATTTGCCGTAACCAGATCAAGGTTCCTTGTATTTTTGTTTCTTATCAGAAATTTCACCAAATCCAAATGCAAATCAAATTTGTCTGCTAAGGTGTCTCGCCAAATTCCAACTGGGGATTGCACTATACAATCAAAAAACAATGATTATCAATTATTCATACAGTAAATAAGGCTGACAATGATTTACCTAAATGGACAAAAAATTGCAATATTTTTCTGGACACGTCAGCTGACGCCTGGCAATTATTCCCATTTAAAATGTTCAACAATGCCGTGAAGCAATCGGTGAATATTGATAACTCTCGGGAGTTAAGTACGCAATCCACCAAGATTTCCTGCAATATAATAAAATTGAAACGTTTGTCAACATGGTAATGAAAGTCTATTATGCAACTGAAATTCATAGTATATAAAAACAAGAGTATATGATAAAAAGTAGGCCCAAATTTGCTCACGCATTTTTCCAAAACATCTAGATGTGCTGCATTTTCAACGGGATTATCAAAATATAACTGAGTCGCACTCAAAAGTTGCTTTAAATATTCAAGAACGTCGGACTCTTTTTCCGCCATAATTATCTTCAAAATTGTATCGCAAGTAGGCTTCTGAAATCTGACGAGCTTCTGATGACAACGAACGAACCGCAGCCAGTTTGCTTTGGTGATTTCAAAATGTGCGAATGTGACGTCACTGTCCAGTGTGACTTGATCACGGTTCAAAATTCCCTAGTTAACATTCTGTACTTGCAGCCAAGCTTGCACCGGCTTGCACCTTGGCTAGCACATTCCCACCGAAATAACGCTGTAAAACTCCAATTGTCTGACAATAATATTTCTAATTTCGTTTTAAACCGAATTTTCGGTATATAAATCCGCACTTCATACAATGCGAATCTACGACAGGACGAATAAGTCATCGGATCGCCTAGTTTCTCCTGGACACGAAAATAATTGGGGCAAAAACGAGGCGTGGACATTTAAAACAAGGGCGAAACGGCCAGGATATACTAATCGCTTTAATCAACACCGTTATTGGGTAATCTAGGATGAAGGGCAGCGGCTAAATATTATAATGACTATGATGGCGAATCGGCGCGGAGTCTAATTACTCATTCACCAATAGAACGCGGTGGTAGGCGTGTCCGGATGAGGTGGGCGTCGCCAACGGAGCGATGCCCCTCGACAGCGTCCAGTCAGCGCCGAACTCGTCATCGGTGACGTTCTCGTTGTTTAGCTTGCGGAGTCGGCCGATAATTTCGCCGAAAATATGGCGTACGACTGAGAAAGGGGGAAATATCGAGTCGGAAGCTACTTGCGCATCGCTATGGATGCTTAGCACCGATTGATTTGTATTAGGTCGACCGATTTCTGGATTTTATCTGACGGGCAGGTGCTAAAAAAATATGGACGGAATGACGGTGATGTCAATGGAGAAAGTGAAGGTGGCCGTACGAGTGAGGCCTTTTAGTCGGCGGGGTGAGTGTATTTAAATAATTGATCGTCAATTTCCTCGTGCCTGTGTACATTTAACGACCGTGGTGTGTTTATTTACTTTCTTCCAGAGATCGAATTGGGTACAAAATGTGTGGTGGAAATGGACAGCGATCGCACTTCTTGCACATTACATCACCATCACAGCAGATCTGAAAAAGCAGACGGGTAAAAAAACCTCTGTAATCTGTATGTAAATGACTAGATATGTAAGCCTCGAAATAGTTACGTGTCGGGAGATAATAATAAATATATGCTTGACGGTCGGATTTAAGCCTAAATCGTAATGAATATGTTTTAGCACTTGACCTTGAACCCAATTCTATATTGACATGAAGTATAACCACTTATAATACTGATCGCAGACCTATTTAGATATGAATGAATAAGCTACATACATATGCACAGATAAATCTAACAAATCTCAGGGTTGCCAGTGTTGCAGACGGTCTATTATTTTTTACTCTAGATTTTTGGGTCATATCCTTATTTAAAAACTAGTTTTAGTTCCTATATTAGACGTTTTTATTCATTTTTATTCTAAAATCATGTTATTTCCTTGAAAACAAATTTGGTTAATTTGTGTATGTTGTACGGTATATGTTTAATACAGTTAACATTGTTTCAGCATGTACCAAATTGTCCGTTTCTGCAGCGCCACCTGGCCATTAAAACGCGCGAATTCGTAATTCCTTGTAATTTTTTAAGTCCCTGACTTGTACTGCTTTTCCAGGTGAGTTGCAACCCTGATCTGGTTGAATAAAAATGATAAAGCCACAACCTCATTTTATTACATTCGTATCAAACTTCAGATTATGGTTTGCTTCTTGTGAAAGAAACAAAATTACTTAAATCCTTTACCAGTTTTTAATCTCGTAATAAGAAACTTTTTCATATAAATTTTTGCAGCACACACTGTCATATTGCGTTTACGATTTTCTGTATACTGCTAAATATGCAAAATTGTTGCCATATGCAATAAAATAGGGATAGGCTACTTTTTTAATAGCAGCCTAGTTACGAAATAACCAGGAAGTGGTGTTTATAGTGGTAATTTTGTGATTGGAAAAATTCAAATATAGGTAAGTAGGCCTATATATCACGATATCTACTACAAGCAAAATATGAAATTCCATTACCTTAACAGGATTTTATTGACAAATATTAAATTGTCTAAGTTTTAACTGAATGTTACAATTAGGTTTTTTTATAATTTAACGTTAGGAAAATTGTTTCTCAACAAAATAGGTCTACATTAATAAGTATATAAACATTAAATTTTAAAGCAAAATGTTTGAGCAGTGTTTTCCCAAAATAGAACCCATTTCTGAAATTTGCATTATCGATTTTGAATTTGGTTTTTTGAAAAAACTACGACATTTCATGAATGTTTTTGCCTTATCTAAAAAGAAAAACTCGTGACTATAATTGCTATACGTATATTGCCATACATATTTTGCTAAATTCAGGGTTTATAAACATTTCCTGCTATTTTTATGCCACCAGAATGTAGAATTTATATTTTTCCAGTGGTTAAAGTGAATTGAAAAGTACAGGAACGCTAACCGAGTAGCACAAAATCACTGTCCGATAAGTGCAAAATTGTGCATTTCCCACTTAGACAAAGTAGGGGAATAAACAGTATAATTACAATGTACTGGTGATGGACAGGCAACTGGATGTGACCATCATGCAGCACAAATACCGCATCGATTTCTGCAGAATGCTTTTTATTTCTTTTCGGATTTGGCCCAAACCAAAACACTAAACCAAGTGCCCACATTTGGGTGGATTGAGAAAGAGAGAGAGAGAGAGAATGAGAGGAGCATTTGATGGAAATGGAGGGTATAAGGTGCTGGAGTAGGGCTAATCCAAGTTTCTCGGCAATTGGAACAGCAGTTGCATGTGATGGGTGGAAGGAAATGCTACATGTTTCTTCGTTTTCATTAATGGAAACCTAAGTGAACGACCTCGAGGAACGGAAGTGAAGACGTGGTCCTCTTCCGGTCACCGCTGAATCAATGAAAATGAATGTCCCCAGTGATGCACCATGCTGCTTCTGGCAATTGTCAACCAAAGAAACCCCCAATGTGCTTGCTTCATTGTGTTTGCTTGCATGTGCATTTATACTGCTTTCTTATTTTCCTAACAGATGCATGTTGTACACAGTGAAGACCTGTGTTTTACTGATTTTACCCCAGGACCACAGTCTGAGCCGTTCCCACTATCCCATATACATCACTGCCAAATCAGAACTGCATAGTTGTAATGACAAAAAATTGATAGAATTACATATAGAAAATGGTTAATACCGTGCGTGGAAGCAAACAACTGACGTGAAAGCGTTGTTGAGCTTATTTGTGGAAATAAATGCAGTTAATGTTAGTTAAAAGTGAGTTTTTTCACCAAATTATATTTCTCTTCATTGTCCCTAAGTGATTTATGATTATCTTAGATTTTGTGGAGTTTTTACGGTGCAATCTCCCTATAGCCTTAGCGGCACCCAAAGGGATCCGTAATTTTGTATCTTATAAGGGTATATGCTCATATGGGGTGCAATTCTATGCATGGTAAACATCAAGGGAGGATTAAATCTGTATTTTATAAAGGGTATGTCGTACGTTATGGAGATATTCCACTATCTTCGTAAAAAATTGGCGAAATTTCATTGTAAAAATGCAATTGAATTCATATTATACATTTATGATTTAACACCATAGTAAAAATAGATTTAAGAAACACTAACTGAACCCGATTTGTTTAAAATAATCTTCAACAAGCCTGGCAAAACAGTACTTTCACTGCAACTGAAATGACACTAACGTTTTAAGAAAATTTTTAGTTTTAATAAATGGCATTATGAAAATAGTGCATTAGTAAATAGGAATTGTTTATAATGTAAATGTCGAGTACATTATTGTGATATGATTCTGTAAAATTAATGCACAGATTTAAAGTCTATGACGTGGTGATAAAAAGATTACATGTGCCATGTCATCTTACAACCATTTTCCATGACTCAAGTTGATATTTTTAGGAAACAATTGGGAGATTAATTGGAAAGAACAGTGGGAACCAGTATGTGAAAGTGTAATAAAAAGCAGTGACTGGAAAACGTGCCATGTTGAATGTGAGATTTGCATTACTGTGCTGTTTTGTGGTTGACTACTTTGCTTATGTGAGCTTTGTAATTGCTATTAGGTGTTCAGTAATCCAGTTTGCAAGAATAAATTGTGTTTATGTCTTTCACTTTAATAAATAAATAATATTGGTATTATATATTAAATTACATTAAACAACAGTTACAACATGTATTTTGAAATACAATTCTGCTGAATTGTATATTGGATAATTATCAAGTCAATATGTGCCAATTTCCTGTGGTTTCCGTGTCCAAGTGAAATACAATGGGGTTTGTCCATTATTCATTTCAAGGTTCTCTACCTGGATTTCATATTATATTTTGTGAAATACAAATGCCTATATAGTTAGTTACACAGGCATGCAATATCATATCTAACATATAGTACTTCTATTTTGCTTGCTACAATATTATCTACTAATTCATTGTTTTGAAATTTCCCAGTAGACCCCATAAATTGGAAAAAAATTTATATTTCATTTGTTGTGGTTTGTTACACAATTAAAAATAAGTTTTAAATTATAATTCATCCGTAAATGATGAAAATAGTACGCGTTATATAACAGAAATCTGACATCATTATTGAATTACCCCAACTGTTTTTAATAGGACAATGCTAGAAGTAATATTTACCGAAAAATGTAACAAAAAATTGAACAATGTAGTATTTTACATGTTTCATATATGACTATTATGTTGTATGTGAATAGTGCATCAATATTTATGTGATAATAATGTAGTTCATTGCCATAAAGTATAATAAGAATGCTCTTTTTGAAAGGCAGTTTCACATAATATGTGCCTGTCAAATTCATTCAGTATTTCGGTGTGGGTGAATGCTTGCAGACAAAAGAAACTTCTGGCTTTGTTGTCATTCTGAAGGAACAAATGAAAGCGAATCGATTTCTTAGGTCTATGTTGGCAAAAATAGATTGGCTCCAGTGGCCGCCATCTTGAAAAATCTGACTAACAAATTTCTCTCTCCCCCTCCTTGTTCTTATCTTGACGCATGTGCACTTCTTTTTCACCAACATCCCTTCAACTTTATCAGATGACAAAACAAAGAATTAATCTAATATAAGTACTATAACACTTTTTCAAAAATAATAACTATCACTGAGTGGAGGAATGTTAACGCTGTAATCTCAATTTTATAGGTCACATTGTGGCTGTTTGCACTAGTTTTTATCTGTACTGTCGATTATCAGTATGTAGTAAATATATAGTGAGAGAGGTGGCTTCAGTTATGTGGCACTAAAATTATTAAACAAATTATCAATGTATTTATTAAGCATGTAACTGAGATTTTTAATATCGTATGTTATTGAAATAATAGGGGCAATTTTGAATCGGTCTATCTACATTTCCCGAGTGGAAAATAATATATTTTGTATATTTCAAAGAAAATTATCAACAGTTATTGAATTTCTATGAAATTTCAAAGACATTGTAAATCTCACTGTATCTCATTTTTTACAAATAAAATTGCTAGGCGACACTAATATAAGAATGTATATGTCATATTACCTTTTTAACTTAAACAATATATTTTATAATACATATTTTCAATCACCTTATTATACTGTACACGGGGGTTATGTCAAATAATTCTTATCACACATACTTATTATGAAAGATAATGTTTTTTAATTGCACAATGGATGGAAGCTTGTTAGTAATTTAAGGGAGGGGAATGCCAAAATAATGTCCAAGTAGAACAGTGTATTTAATAACTAATATGTGTGATTTATCGGCTTTTAGCTTTGGGATGCACTACACACACACACACCGTGAACCAAAAGTATCGCCTGATTGGAAATAACGGCGAAAATAGTGATTGCAGGTTGATGATGGCTATGAACAAAGTTG
>JAQIWR010000233.1:0-25018 GCA_034695945.1 Glomeris hexasticha
CAAAAAAGATATTAAAGCATTAGAGCGGATTCAGAAGAGGGCGACAAAACTGATCAGTGGGATGGGGGTTTGTCATATGAAGACCGTTTGAGGGAGCTTAAGTTGTTTTCATTGGAAAGAGGTAGAATTCGGGGGGACTTGATTCAGGTTTTTAAGTTTATTAAAAACAGCAATTACCCTGGGGCTGAGTACTTTTTCCAGTTTGTTGGGGATAGTAAGACATGGGGACACTAAGTTGGACGATTTTTTCAATATTATGGGCAGGGTTTATAGGTACTTGACAGGGGCAACCTAGTTGGGCCAAGAGCCTGTAGTTGCCCGATATAAATTGTATTGTATTGCAACACCGCTCTTATATACAAGGATATATCCTCGCACAATGCAGAAACTATCACAGTATCGCATTAATTAAAAACAGATTTCAATATAATTTTTTTGTGGAAATAGGATTCATGTAAGCTGAAATATTAGCGTTTTCACAGGTACAATTTCCATTAAAACAGAAAATCACAGGTACTATAAGACAATTTTATAAGCTTCCCTTATTAACATTTTTTTAGTTTTCACTGCCTTCACTGCAAGGTTTGAGCTTTCAACTGAATAATATCAGTAGCTTTTGGAACCTATTTGCCTCTTGTATAACCTGGGCATTATTAATTAGCCTAGAATTGACGAAAAACATCAAAGCTTATACGCTGAAATTTGTCCAATGCCACCCTAAAGTTCCACACATCAGCCGGGTTAAATTGGACACCTCAATATAAATTCCAAATCTTTACTGAAAATTGTGATCTATACAGGATAAGTTGCCTACAACCACTAGCTTTTAGACTACAGGTTTGAAATTTCCCTCTAAGAAGTGTAATGAACAGTACATAATAAAGTTTGACCACTTAATGATTGTGTAATGCAAAATGTGTCCTCTGTGCGCATCACCATGACACCAGGAGTGGTTAATGGCGAGTGATAATGATCAATTAACTATGCCAGGTACCTGTTCTTTCAAACAAACCCTAGCAAGTGGTTCCATCTAGCACTATTAAGCTGTGGCTAACCTGCAAACCTTTTTCCTTGTTTTATCCAAACTAACCCCTGCATCCAAAGTGTCTTTGTTTTACGGTACTATTATATATTACGGTATTATTTGGAAATATTGTGCAATGATGTTGCTGTTCAAATTGAGAATTTTAATTGCTTCATCCATCTTCTTTTGCCTCAGGGTTCCAGCTTCTTTGGACTGGCTTTTGCTTCGGGTGCTGCCGCTGCAAATCGAAACTGCTATTACAAACCAAAATCGCTTTATACTTTACTGTAATGCGATATTTACAAGACGTTGACGTTAGGAATGGATGCTGAAGAAGCTCTTGGATCGAGGCCCTTTCCTTTCGATCTTTTGCTAAGCATGTCTGTAAAATAGCCAATAAATACTGTATACACTGATAGTGTAGTGCAATGAGTTTATCTCACAACCTTCAGAATATCCAGAAGATGCCCATCTGAAATATCATTGAAGGATATTTCGTCCTTCATTATGGTGTCATATTGTTTCACGTCATCTTTGTTAATGAGCAATGTTTTGTTTTGTGTCGGTTAAAGTTTATGGCTATTCGCTAGCGCACTCAAAGTGGGTGACGCCTGGTGAGAACGCCGCGAACCCGCTTTCAAAAGGGTTCAGGCGCCTATACTGCCCGTGTTACGATACGCCTTTTTGCGTCTTACGACGCATTTATGACATTAAAATAATGGTTACACGATTTTTAGATGAAATATACATGGCGAATTCGATTTTGCTTACGAATTTTAGCGGGGATCATGGAAATTCCCACAAAACACGAGTTGAAGCTAAATCGAACGTCGAAATACAAGCAAAAATACGGATCTGAACCCCTTTGGCGTCACCATAGAGCCTGTGTATTTTGCGCTGATCGCAGCGCCCCTATAGTCGAATGCGCCAGCGAATAGCATGCTGCATGAAACATAAATTCAGTCTTGTTTATGCTATGGTGCCATTTTGTTTATGATGATGTCACAATGCTTTCAGCGGTGATTTTGTTTTTCAAGCTTCAATTTTCTAGCTTCATATAATAAAGTTCATTCCGAGTTAGCAATGCAGTACAGTAATAAGAAGGGCGCGGTTCAACACCAAAAATCTTTAAAGTGTTCTTGGTTATCTAAATAGGAAAATGCAGTTCCTGTAGCGATTTTCAATCGGTTAGAGCACTGTGGATTGCCATTACCGCTAGGCCTAATGTCACCAGCGGTGTTCTATATAAAACGAAATAATTGACACGTGGGTGCCTGAGTGCCAAAATTTTACGTTTTTGACCCATTTTCGAAGCGAGTTTAGACAACGAACCGATCGTCAAAAGATTTTGACAAAAATATAGAGTCGTACATAAATAACTATCAGATTGACAAACTCTGAAGGATATATTAAAATGTCGAAAATTACCATGGCAGGTCACATTTAAACAATTAAATGAAACCTTATGGAAATTTTTTCCGTTAAGTGATGCTTTAATACATTTAGAGAAAGAGTAATTGATAAAAATAATTAGCCAATTGGAATTTATTTTCATTACTTGACAATTTCTTTCTCAGAGAATGGCTATGATAAGTGGTTCCGAAGAAACATATACAGGAATCGCAGGATATACTCTGGAGTCAATGTAACTTATTCTTAAAAGAAAGTATATTATTTGATGTGTTTGTTCTTAAAGCTAATATTTTCTTTTGATACACAGTGACGATCCCGAAAAGCTGCAACTGGAGCATAAGGTACGCCGTCTCGAGATTGAAAAGCGGGAAATAACTGATGAAGCAGACATGCGGGAATATGAGAATGACCAAAAAAATATTAGCATTGGAAACAAAACTTTTAACGTTTGAATGTGCAAAAGTAATTGTATCATGTGCATATTTTAAATAACTTGTGTTAAAAGATTTATGTTATCAGTTCAGAGAAGGCATTGCATTCAACCTTGGACTAACATGGGAAGGACTCGACACTCCCATAGAGAAGCGCTCAAAATATCCCGTCGTTAATCTGCCTAGAAGAGCGCCACCTAGCGGTTCAATATACGAAATAAAAGCACACAAACACTGCAATACTGCACATGCTTCTGGGTGGCATCTTTGGCATAAATGTCTCATCGAAGAACGTATCAAAGGTCTGTTTGGCAAGGAAATGATGACAGTGGCAAGCAGATATTGTAATTATTGTATACCAATGATTTATATTTACGCAAAATTTCTAAATTTGATTAGGCCCAGGTGGATTCAGAATATTGTCTATAATGCAGGAAACCTCTGAGGAAAATAGAGGCAGTGGTAAGCACCTGTTATTATTAATTGCTTGCAATTATAATTATTGTATCCATATAAATTATATCTTGGATAATATTTATGCAAAATTTCTAAATTTGATTAGGCCCAAGTGGATTCAGAAAATCGTCTCCAATGCAGGAAAACTCTGAGGAAAATAGAGGCAGTGGTAAGCAAGCACCTGTTATTATTAATTGCTTGCAATTATAATTATTGTATCCGTATAAATTATATCTTGGATTCCCTATTGGAAAAACTAATGAAGTGGTCCACTAAACAACTACTTCATGTGGGAATTGAAAAGTGGACAACTATGCACTTCTTGTAGTGGTTCCACTGACTGTGGGTATTCAATAATCCTTGGTGGACCACAACCCTTCCTCTACTTTGTTCCACCATCCTTGGTTCCACTACTCAACCTACTATTTCACCCTACTACTACCCTCACCCACCATTCAGCCTACTACCCTCGCCCACTATGCAGCCTACTATCTTGGCCCACTACACTCACCTGGACGTCTTGTAATAGCTAAAATCATTCTTATAATTCTAACATTCATCATGTAACTAACAATTTAATTAAGTTTCCATTAAAATAGCAAATAAAAAATTGCGCAATAATTTTTTGACGTTGCCAAGTTATTCTTTCTGTTACAATTTGTAGACTAAATTCCCGTTTGCAGTATATATAAGTGCGGTATATACCATTAACAAAAAGTGCATTTGCCTGCTCTACCTGTACGTCTGCAATGGTGCACGTAACAATTGAAACCTATTGTTTCCATAATTTAGTGAAGTACATGCTGGCTGAAAGAGATATAGTTAGTTATATACAAAACTTAATTGGTTAATTTTTTGTTAAAATTAAGATGCGTAATCCATTTTCATATCATTAAACTTGCACATATATTCCCCTACATAATGGCATATATTAAAATTGATAACATGTACTGTACAATAAGTTAATAGATGTTGCAGCTGCCAATAATATTTACACAAAAGAAAACTATCGAAGTCCTTTCACAAATTGTAATGTTTTTTTCTTACAAATATACAAGATTTTCAAACAAGTTTAATGATATTTTTAATGACTTTAAACTGTTGTACATTACATTGTTTAACTAAAAAACCTTACGTAACACAAATGATACACGTATAAAAAGGTTTCAAGAACGAGGAAAACAAGTAACTTATATATAATGAGGGTACATTCTTATCACATACATTAAGAATAAACATAAGTAGAAGATTTTGCATTGTATATTAATTAACACAGTATCTTCAAAAACGGTTCACCATTACATTGAAGCAAGTATACAAGGAATACCAAGGTTCTGGAATGGAGACTGCAGTCAAACGATCGAGTGATAAAACTAAATATTAAAATATTGTTGACCGAAACTGGATATGTGCTATAAAGCTGGTATATGGCATGGCAGAGCTTGGCAACAGGGTACATGACAGCGATTATTTTTCAGTTTTAGGTTCTTGAAGCATTATTGAATTGAATTGGGTTTGAATTTGTGCAGAAATGTATGTATTTTTTAACTTCTGTTCATATTGATGTTGAAATATACGGTATTTAATTTGGAAATTATATCCAACTTTTTCAGATATAGGCCTATATACGTATTATATTCTGTGGAGTACACAATCTAGTATTGAATGATAGCTGCTATCAATATTTCGCAATATTTCCTCACTTATTTGTCCATAGGTAATGTATTTAAATTGACTAATAATTAATAACATGACATGATAACTAATATATGGATGGGATTAAAATATACTTTGGTTGTTTTATTTTATTCTATGGTATATAGCCTATATGCAATTTATAACTTCAATTAATTCTGAAAAATGTGTTCGAATTTGTTGCTGATGTATGACTTAATTATTTTCAAATTTATGTTCAATTTGTATTTAATAAGCACAACATGCATGCTGCTATTTAATTACATACACTGATATGGTACAAAGCTATTTCTTTGAAACGTTGTTATTATATTGTCTTTTTTGCATTCCATTCATATTACAAAACTTAACCAGGATTTTATGTATACTATTGGTAATTGTGTGCAAATGATTGACCTACTAATTAAGACATGTTTTTAAACAGACAGGCATTGAGGTTTGGCATGTCTTCGAACAGAGGAAGTAGAAATCCTTATAAACGTCACCTCTATGATGATACCAAATATCCAAAATGCATTATCCGTGAATGTTCAAAACAATGTATATCCAGCAGGTTATAGCGAACTACAGGTAATGATTACATTTAAGTATATTCAAGTATATTCCCATTAAATTATTCCGATATATAGAACAAAGTCTTCAAATAATACAACAAATTAAAAGTATCTCAGTTGCTGAATTGTAAATATGGCACTTTATGTATAAGTTTATATATGATTATATTATTAAAGACCAAGTCATAATCTTTCAAACATTGACTACAATCTAGATTCTGCTAAACCTACCTGTGATTAAAAATTAAGGACTTGCAACTGAAAAATTTATTTCCATTTCCAGGTTCAAGCAACATCTGACCAAGATAATCAACAAGAAATTGAGAGCACTGATGAATTGGATGCAGAAAACTTTTGGAATAGATTGATATGCAATTCACCTACCAGTCCTACCGAATATGACAACGATATCCAAGACAGCACAGAAGAAGTGGAACCTGACAGAATTGATACTGGTGGTCAACATGAAGGAGCTCAATGCAATGATTGGAAAAACTTCCAAAAGCCGCTATTCCCAAACAGTCAAGCTACAGTTGCTGAGGCAATTCTATTACTCATGAATTTTGTGCTTAGGCACGATCTTGCATGGACGGCAATGGAAGAACTTTTTCAAGTTTTTAATATCATCCTAGGCGAAACCATTTTACCGCACACCAAACATTTGCTGGGAAAGCTTTTTGGTGGCATGAGCACGGCAATCATGTTTCATTTTTATTGCCCATACTGCCAGCATTTTTTGGGAAAAGTCTTAGGAATTCATGACAAGAAATCAAAATTGACGTGCCCTGAATGCTTAAAAGAATACACAATTGGCTTTCTGTCAACTGAAGGAAATTTCTTTGTGACTTTATTGATAAAAGATCAATTTCATTCACTTTTGTGCAATAATTCAGTAAATGATGAACTTGCTAGACGCTTAGAAGAAATACACTCTGGAAATGACATGTGCATGAGGGACATCACGGATGGTCATCTGTACAAGCAGAAACGCAAGGATCTTGGCTGCACTAAGGATGATTTGACTGTAACATTTAATACAGATGGTGCACCAACTTTCAAATCCTCCAAGTCAACGATGTGGCCCTTGCAATTAGTTGTCAATGAACTGCCACCAAAAATGAGATGGAAAAATGTCATTGTCTGTGGCTTATGGTTCGGAGACAATCATCCCAACATGACATTGTTCTTGAACGCATTTGTAGATGATATGATTGAGATGTCGCAAGAGAAAGTGACATGGAAATCCAGTCGTGGGATTCATCATAGCAACTTATTTGGTCTATCTGCCTGCGTTGACACGCCAGCCAGAGCCCTGCTTCAAAATGCGATCCAGTTCAATAGCCACTTTGGATGCAATTGGTGCTTGCATCCTGGCATTGTATTACCTGGTATGTAATTTTACTTGTGCTTATGTAGTAGTAGTAGTAGTAGTAGTAGTGTAGTTTTACTTTTTGCCACTCTGCACCTAGTTGTCTTACATCTTCCTTCCCACCTGCACTCCTGCTTATACATTTTTCTGCTATATGTTCTAGTGTGTCTTACTACACCATATACACCCTTTCTTCACTCTCTATACTTGTGCTTATGTGTTTAAATGTATACTTTACCTCCTATAATGTTAATATTTATAGGAAGTTCCCAAGTTAAATACACAACATTGCCCGAAGGAATCATCGACAGATGTGACCAAGCAACCAGGGATGACATGAAATTAACCCTGGAGCTGAGCCATCCTATTCGGGGTATCAAAGGACCTTCTCCATTGTTAAACTTACCAGGATTTGACATGGTTTGGAGTTATTCTCCAGACCATATGCATAGCCTCTTCTTAGGGGCTGCTCGTCAATTATGCGAAATTTGGCTCACACATGTAGATTCTGGCAGTTATATCGGAGCACCAAGTAACTTGTGTCGCATTGATGCTGCATTATTGAAAATTGCAGTTCCACATGTCTTTACGAGACACCCTAGGTCAATCAAGCTTAGAAAATTCTGGAAAGCCACAGAATGGAAGCACTGGCTGCAATATTTCAGTGTTCCCTGTTTGTATGACTTGTTGCCTTTAAAATATCTGAAACATTTGTGTATCTTAGTACAGGCTGCGTTCCTTGTTTTGAAGGATGAAATATCTGTATCTGAAATTAACAAGATTGATGAATTGCTTGCTGAATTTGTAATTAAAATGGAAATACTGTACAGACCATCAGCAATGACATCAAACATTCACCAACTGAGCCATTTTGGAAAAAGCGCTATGATGCTGGGCCCTGCATGGAGCCGTTCTGCCTTCGTGTTCGAGAGTAACAATGGTAAAATCTTAAATCTCATAACTGCTGCTAAAGGCGTCCCCATGCAGATACTAAATAGATACCTCTTTAAACACAAGCTGAATAGCTATCTAAATGATGGTTCAATTCATGTTAGCAACAGGATTTCATTGGCAATTCAAGATTTAAATACATTTTCTCTGGTAAATCATTGTAAGATTATTTGTGACAATGTTACTACTTTGTATTTGTTTGGAAAAGAACACCAAACTGAAAATGCTTTATCTCATGTTGAAAAGGAATTACTGATTTCAGCAACTGGATGTCCAGATCTGCAAAACATTGAAATATATAGTAGATTGTTAGTGAAAGACTCGCAAATTAAGTCCATGTATCATAGTGTTATGTACACAAGGATTAAAAAAACTAACAATACACTTGTCCGTTTCAATTTCAATAAGTACTGTATCATTAAAAAATTTGTAACATATTATGATTCCTGTTCAGAGACCGTTAAATGTGGGGCAATTTCACAAGAAGTTATTATTGACAACACCGTTCATACATTTTTTCCATCCCACATACATTCATGTCATTTTCCGAGTGATAATCACAGCCTTTTAACATTTATTAATGTTTGTGATATTGATAGAGTATGTGTGCAAATCCATATTGATGAACAAAGTTATATTTGTGATATTTGTAATATTGTGGAATGTGATTAAAATATTGTGATTTATGCAGTAAATATATAGCCTCTTAATTTGTGCATGGATACATATATACAGTCTGGAAAATAGTTTATTAAATAAAGTATTTTAATAGACAATGGAACTACCATACATTCCCAAAAGCATTACAATTTTTTCTTGAACGGAATATAACATATTTATTCTAAATACCACTCTATACATTTAATAACAAGACAAAATTAAGTTGATCACAAATACATTTAAATTCTGTACGAAATATGTTGTCCATGCAAAACTAATCTTTAATTATGTCAAGAGCTTTTATTATTTAAAATTCGTACCAACACATAACTGAAAGAAAATAATATTTATTGTGAAAATAATACATTTATGAATATATATGCCATATATAGGCACCACAATAAATGTACAATAATATTGTGGTGATATCCAATACCACTAGCAACAAGGAAGAAAATAATGATGCAAGTAGTTGAATCAGAGATGTAGTTGAAAGGCATCCACTATGAGGTATAATGGTACTACTATGGCAATAACAAGAATGAATAAATGCAACTACCAGTAAGGCAGACAGGTAGTTGTACCACTAACAGCAATGTTGTCATAGAAGTAATGGGCAAAGATGGAGGTAATGGTACCGTAAACCAGGGCTACTTAAGTGAGCAGGGGTAACTATGCCCCACCATGCGCGTTTGCAAAAACTGAAAGGAATAAGGCCTTAATATTACAGATATCATGTTTATTTTTTTTCTAGCATTACTTTAAACCTCAACTAGTAGAAAGGGCAAATTGGTTAATGTGTTGCCAAACTGCAAACAGAAACTAAAAATGGCGAATCTAAAGTACAGAAATCGCGATTTTTAGGTGGCTTGCAACTTTCACCGACACAAAGGTAATTTGTGCCTTTAGGTACCTTAAAAAACATCAAAAACTGTTTATTATATACTCTAGAACAACACAGTATAAATAGTTCATACTTGGCAATGGTTTTGAATGCACTATCATGACTTATACGGAAATATACGACTTTCACACGATTCCAGGGGCTACTTTGTCCGACCGGAAGTGACATGTTTCTATGCATTTTGCGAGTTGCATTTCGGGGCTGACAGACGCGACAGCAAACTATGTTCAAAAATGGTTCGCCACTACAAGAAAAAACTGGGCTCAAGAAATTATTTAAACTACACCAAAGCCACACTATTGAAAGCAGTTGAAGATATCAAGTCAGGAACATTATCCCAGCGAGAAGCATCACTGATATATGGAATTCCTAGAAGTACATTGAGGAATAAAATAACTGGACAACACCCTTTACCCCATGGCCATCCAAAGGTGTTTTTACTGATGAAGAAGAATCTGCGTTCGTGTCTTACTGCATAAAGATGTCCGAATATGGGTTTCCGATTGACCAGCAAGATCTACGTTTCATCATTAAAAATTATGTGGAAAGCAGAGGAAGGACAGTAGCAGCATTTACTGATAATACACCTGGGGAGGATTTTATCAAGAGATTTCTGAGGAGACATAAAGAACTGTCGGCGAGATTTGCAACAAACATCAAAATAGCAAGAGCCAAGGTTGGTGCAACAGAAATAAATTTGTACTTTGACAATTTGGAAACATCCCTGACTGGTGTGCCAGCATCCAACATATTCAATTATGATGAGACAAATTTAACAGATGATCCTGGACAGAAAAGAGTCATTGCTAAGAGAGGTGTGTATGCATTTAATGCCTTCGTTATTATTATTATGATTCTTGTTATTGATGGTAAATTTCTTTCTCCAGGCATGAAGTATCCAGAGAGAGTGATTAATTCATCAAAGTCTGCAACCTCGCTAATGTTTTGTGGAACAGCATCTGGGGAACTATTGCCAACCTACGTTGTGTACAGGGCAGACCATTTGTGGGATCAGTGGACTGAAAATGGTCCACCAAATGCTAGATATAATCGCACCAAGAGTGGGTGGTTTGACTCACTAACCTTTGAAGATTGGTTTTTCACAGTTTTATTACCAAGAGCTCAGGGATTGCCTGGTAAAAAGTGTGTGATTGGTGACAACTTGTCCAGTCATCTGAGCACACAGGTTCTCAAGTCTTGTGAAGATAATAACATTGCATTTGTCTGTCTGCCACCAAATAGCACCCACCTAACTCAACCCCTGGATGTGGCATTTTTCAGACCTTTAAAAATAGAATGGCGTAAAGTTCTCCTTAAATTTAAGATGTCCAGAGAAGGCCGAAGGTCCGCCACTGTTTCAAAAAACATGTTCCCACGACTGTTGGCAGATGTAATGCAGAAAATCCAAGCCAATGCACCACAAAACCTGAAGTCTGGGTTCAGAAAATGTGGGATTCACCCACTTGATAGATCGGAAATTCTGAATCGACTTCCAAACCAACTCCAACCTGAAGATATTCCAAATACAGTCAGTGATGTTTTCATAAACCACCTGGAACACATGAGAGGTGATCCATCTGACAATCAACGAACGCTACGGAAAAGGCGGCTTCAAGTTCCTCCAGGGCAGAGCATTGGAACCAAAGATGTGAGTGAGGAGCCGTCAACTAGTCAAGATTCTGGTTTGCTGCAAGCTAATTCCACTGAAATAATGGGAAATGGACAGGCAAACACGGCAATCACTGATTCTGATGATTCCCAATTTGCTAGTCCTGAAGAGAGTAGCAACTGCTTCCATAAGGCAAATTTAAAAAGTGGGGATTGTGTCGTTATAACATACAAAAATAAGCAGTATCCGGGCATTGTGGACACCGTATTTGACATTGGAGCTAATATCAGCGTTATGGCACCAAGGGGTTGCAAATGGATATGGCCCGAACAACAAGATTTTGCCTTCTACGAATTTAAGGATATTGTTAAGAAAATTAGAAAGCTGCCTACACAATCTGGGCCAATCGCAATTCCTGACATGTGATATTGTTTTTGAAATTTTGCATAGCAAAATATGTGATATTCCTGTTAATATGTGATATTCCTGTTTTTAAATGTTAACTACGCAAACTATGTGATATTCCTGTTTTTAAATGTTACCTATGCAAAATGTGATATTCCTGTTTTTGAAATGTTAACTACGCAAACTATGTGAATTCCTGTTTTTAAATGTTATCTATGCAAAATGTGATATTCCGGTTTTTTAAATGTTAACTACGCAAACTATGTGATATTCCTGTTTTAAAATGTTATACCCTATAAGAAAAATGTGTGATTACTGTATTCCAGTGATAAACAATGTTATTTCCTTATGAATGTGTTAATTCGGTTATATTCAGTGTCACTACCTCAACATTTTGTAATAAAAGCGATTTACGCTAGTGTTTTTTATTTTTAATATTTTTAAAAATGGTTTTATAGGCCAAAGAAACATCATAGAAGAACTAACTTTGACATCTGCACCAGGATTGATAGAAAAAACAGGGGTGGGCAAAGAAACCCTACTTAGCTAGGCAACTTTGCCCACCCACTGTTTTTTAAAAAAAACAAAACCTATGGCCTGTACATTTTTTTTTTACACAGTCGTGTTCCTAGCATCATTTGCCACCAAAATTGTCTTATAAAGTAATCTGTAGCTGGTAATGGTAAGCAGATATAAGTGAGCAAAGTAAAAAAGTGGTGCAAAGCAGCCCCGGTTTACGGTACACGAATTTAAACTATTGGAGGTAGTAGTACCGCTGGGTATAGTTGTCGTATTACAGTGGTACCACTGGGTATAGTAGTCGTGTTACAGTGGTACCACTAGGTTTAGAAGTTGTGTTTTAGTGGTACCACTAGAGAGAACATAGTGGGTGTAATGGATTTTGTAATGGATGTTGTAAACCATAACAAATTTTGTAGTGGAAATTAGTTGGTCTTTCCAATAGGGTTATATTTATGCAAAATTTCTAAATTCTATTAGGCCCAAGTGGATTCAGAAAATCGTCTCCAATGCAGGAAAACTCTGAGCCAAGCTCTGAGGAAAATGGAGGCAGTGGTAAGCACCTGTTATTATTAATTGCTTGCAATTATAATTATTGTATCCCTATAAATTATACCTTGAATTATACTTATGCTAAATTTCTAAATCTGATTAGGCCCAAGTGGATTTAGAATATCGTCACAATGCAGGAAAACTCGGATGACAATAATGGCAGTGGTAAGCACCTGTTTTTAATGACTTGCAATTATAATTATTGTATCCATATAAATTATGTGTACTAAATGTCTTAAATTTCTGAATTTTATTAAATTCAAATGAATTCGGAAAATGCTCATCGCCAATGTGCAAAAGACCGGATTTGCAGGAAAATAATGACAGTGATGCGTACTATTAATCGTGCAACTTGGCTTGCAATTACAAATATTGTATTCAGACAATTTTGTATTTTTGTTAAATGACAATAAAATTTGATATGTGAACATTGATAAATGTGGACCCAAAAATGACGAAAGCCAGAGCAGTTTCATTTTCTTATTATATACAATGTATGTAATCTGAAATAAAGATCAGCAGTTTAAATCAGTTCATTAACACTTAGACGAAATTTAACCTCATTAACCCAAACCTGTGTACTTTCATAACTCATAATACCTTTAAATGCCAACTTGTTTAAGCCTCGGCAAATCGGTGAAAAGTTCATAAACAGTTTATTACTTCTTGGATTACATTAAAAAATTAAAATGATTCATTTTAGCTTGAACGCCAAGATTCTAGCATATAGTCAAATCTCATTAATCAGACACCTGGATAATTCGTCACACTGGGATAATTAGTCACAATTTAAAATACAGTTTCAAGACTTGCATGTTTAAAACTCCGCTTAAATCATCGCTCCTACGACGAATTAACAAGGTTTGACTGTATTTAGAAACTATCCTGTGGACACAGTGCGACTGTTGCAATCAGTGGTACCACGACGATTGTGAAGATGGCATTTCCGGGGCAATTCACCATAATTTTAATTATATTTGCAACACCTGCACATTTCTAAGTGAACTGGAAAATGCCACAAATGAATGCCACAATATGTATATGAACAAAATTGCAAAAAGTGAAGTAGAGAGTTGTCTTAAAGAAGCAGTTGAAAAAGTAAAATTGGAAAGCTTATGCACCCACGCACTTATACAACTGCAACAAAAGAATGCACCAGACTTTGAAATGTTCTACTCATTCTTTGAAGACATTGTGAAGCCAGTCACAACACGGAAACCTACAGGTGCAACGTCTTGAAGATGAGAAAAGAAGACCAATTTGTGAATTCTGCCATGAAAGTGCTGTTCCGTGAGCACTTCACAAATTTACCAGAATATTATGAGAACAGGTTTATAGTGCAGATGTGTCTGGATTACTTTTTTAAACTTGTTAAGAACAAGTTATTCTCCCCGTCAACACAAAACAAGTCATCGTTCAAAGCTAAGCCGCCAAATTCAACTGAACTACAAGGCTTGCGGCACACAGCTGGAGCCATAATGCAAGGAATTATGAAGGTAGCAAGATTACATTAACCGAAAACGAAATGACAGATTTCACCCGCAAAGCTTTTAAAGATGGACAGACAGAGGCCAGCGAAAATTTTGATAAAAGTATTGATCGAGGTGGATTGTTGTACTTAAGCAACACATGTTTTTCTTTGTTTTCTAATGTTTATTTTGAAGTAAAAATTGTGAGAAAAGGATCGAGCTGGCCAAGAGCGACATCCTAACAAATGAGGCTGTTTTAAAGTTATGGAAGGCAATAGCACCGAATTCAGAGTCGTCTTCTCTTTTGTTAAAGAACATTGTAGAAAAATTTATTACAAACCGTGGCAACCTGGCAGCACGAATTGTAAAAGAAAGAATAGAACATGCTGAATACCTTAAAAAAAGCAAAGGCAGACAGAAAGAATAAATGCGTTATAAACAAAAACCAAAGCATAAGAAAAGGTTTGAAAAGAAGTTTGAAGAACTAGCGTTTCGTATTCTAAAACCCGGTGCCTTCAAATATTGATTTGTTCTTGGCAGTTTTGTGATATTTAGAATCTGCAAAACACTGTGATATTAAGATAAGTTATCCGATATGCATGTTTGTTGCTTTTGAATTTAAGCCTTACGTTTATTGTGTGACATTGGAAATAACTTGGGGAATACCAATAGTTTAATCGAGATTCGGATGCAAGTTTGTAAGTCAACCAAGTGATAAACCTTGATAATCTGATCCTTGTCTTATGGTGATTCAATACATGTGCCATATTTCTTGTGATAGGAATCTGATATTTTATTAAGATGGTACAACATTATATGCTAGTCTTGTGCATGTACATAAGTCTATTTTTATAAGTATAGTTAAGTCGGGGTTATTAAAATTATGAAAGTTTCATAGTGTTGCCTTTACGTGCAGCGACATAATGCCGTGCAGCATTTAGTTTTCGGACATTGTAACCGAACATTTCCACTGTTGGGTTGTCAGACCCTCCTCTGCTTAAACGTTGACAGCTGAACTCCTGCTCCAAGATGTACTGATTGAAATGAGCCGGTAAGACAAATGGGACACCTTTGCTCAGTAGGAAGGGGATGATTTCCATCATAGCATGTGCTGGAATAAACTAAAAAAAATTAATATACACGTACATAGAAGTTTTAATTATGACAATGACATACCTGTAATCATATGACCTTCATAAGTTTCCCTTGAAATGAACATTTTATTCTTAATCTCATCGATAACGCCAACTAAATTTTCCACTTCATCTTTCCAGGCTTTGAGCTCCACAATCAAATTGGTCTTCAACAACTGAGAATAATTAGAGCCTTCATTATTAAATTTGAAATTGTCATTACTTAGAATCAGATTTACCTGCAGCCATGGGTCATCTGAACATGAGTACGGTGCTATGTTTGGGTTCCTCTGCCTCTGGTCCAAACCCAATCGATGTCCATTAAGACAATCGAACCAGTCATTGAACAATTTTAGCAAATCCACAGTTCCTGAAGCTGCCTTGCCAACTAATAATTCCACACAGGCTGCAGTTCTTGCACTTAGAACTTGGGCTGCCAACCGCACATTCATTTTGGCAAATGGTGTGAGATGGATGTGTGCTTTTGTCAGCTTCCACATAATTCGATATTGGATTATTGTAGAACGATTATATGTTGTAGTAATGTGGTTCCGACTGATATCATTCTTTTGCCGCCTCATATATCTTGTTTTTGATCCCGTACAGCTGCTCAACAGACAATTCCGTGTCGTTTTAAGTAGGTGCAGGACATCACACACAAACCAGACGTAACGAGTTTCATCCTGTGCATATATATTAGTGGCTCGGTAAGGCAAATTCTCATCATCAGCATTGTGCTTAAAGAATTTTCGGTTTGCTTTTGCTCCGTCTGATACAACAGCAATTACTCAGGGTTCCCACTCACCTGGAAAACCTGGAATTGTCAGGGAATTTAATTATTGTCATGGAAAACCTGGAAATGTCATGGAAAAGCGGTACCTGTCATGGAATTCCGGAATACAGTAAAGTATTTCCTTGTGTACGGTTGGGCCAGTTCATTTTGCTATGAATGAGTCCAGGGAATGAGCCAGACAATGCAACCCTTTTCTCTGTATGCCTTTTTCATGCATGATATGAACTGGCCCATCCAGGAAGAGAGTAATACTGGAATTACTGTATTTGGCAACACATCAGTACCTAATTTAAGAAATCGCTTGTTAATTGGGCGTTGTCTTCGATTTCACAGTGGCTTTGTCACTTTGGTGTTGATCTACTTCATCATTCATTACATTTTGGTAAGAAGCGTCTTATCATGTATTGATTATTTGAAGGGATGGTTGTGTGAAGTATTATGTGGGTTTAAATGTGGGTGCGATTTGGACCAAAGTGGAACCATTCTGCAGAAATAATAGGCCTAATCGCTGAAAACTGGTTCATTTCAATGAAAATTTAGTAATTCAAATATAACAGATAATGTCCATTTTCTCCTAGAAACTTTTACTATAACAGCCATTCAAACCAACTAAATTGAAAAAACTTTCCTTTAGGCTCATTTCAAATGATGTTTATTATTTGTATATTAATGGTTACTTTAGAAAGTCATGAAATTGGAAACACATTTGTGAATTTCAGTAAATTATAATTTATTTATTGGTTTACAGGCACACATTTAATAATCTTTTGGCATACATTCATGGGATTTATTCTTTGGTATTTTCATACTGCTTGTTAAGTCAAAATATAATAAGTTAAGGGTGAACTGAACTAGTTCTGAGGCATCATGGAGTTAAAAAAAACATTAAAGACTGAGATATCTGATCACTTTGGATTGCTGCAGAAGTTCACCTGTCAGTTCACCTTTAACTATAGTAGAACCTCAGTCCAAAGGATAATGGAAAAAATTTGGTCATATTTTGTCTTCTCAGAGAAATATGGCTCCAAGAAAAACCATATTTAACGTACAGTGGTTAAATGCTGCACTGAACCCAGAATGGGCTAAATTGCTCAAAAGAGTGGAGCACAATCCACACCAAGCAATGTGCACACTTTGTTCCAAAACAATTGAACTGAGCAACATGGGAAGATGTGCTATAGTAAGTCATGCGGAGAGTACTGTACACAAACGTAACATAAAAGGAAATCAACCCAGCCTACCTGTTACAAAGTCAACATTGCCTGCACCCCAGCCTCAGTTGACAGAAAGTAATCAATTTATATTGGGATGCATTTCTTATTGTCATGATGAATTATTTCCCTAATTTTGTTTTTGTATGGCTTTTGAAGAGGAGACTGTAGTGCAAGCTCCCAAAACCAGTGTTACAGCAGGCACAAGGCCATTGGAAGCTTTTGTGTTTAATGCGACAAAAGCTGCAGAATCTGAAATCTTGTGGGTCATGAAGATAATAATGGGACATGTGTCATACAACTTCTGCAAGGATTTGGCGGCCATAATCAAGACGTCGTGTCATGATAGTTCTATTGCACAAACACTAAGTTTAGGAAGCACTAAAGTAGCCTACAGTGTTTCCTATGGACTCGCGCCATACTTCCACACAACGTTAGTTGATGAAGTCAGCAAATCTAGGTACAATGTCATTTGCTTTGATGAGGCTCTGATCACTGTGATACAGAAAGGACAAATGGACTTGGTGGTGAGATATTTGAGACCTGAAAAAAGAAAAGTGTCAACACGGTATCTCACATCAGTTTATCTTCACCACTCAAATGCAGTAGATATTCGCGCAAAATTTAAGGAAGGACTGTGTGGTTTGGACATTCGGAAGATGCTGCAAATTTCAATGGATGGCCCTGCGGTTAATTGTTGGATGAGCTTAACCAGGAAGCTGGTCATCAACAGGTTTTGGATTTAGGATCATGTGCCTTGCACATCACACATGGAGCCTTTCAGACAGGGCACAAAGCAAGTGGGTTCACAGTGAATGCTACATTAAATGCAATGTATGGTATCTTCAAAGATAGTCCAGCACGCCGAGCGGATTTCCTTGCCATTGGAGGATTAGAATTTCCTAAAATGTTTTGTCAAGTGCGATGGATAGAAAATGCAGACGTAGCTGAGAGCCATCAGAGTTTATCCAATAGTGAAGCAATATGTGGAGAAGTTTGACAAGAAATTGCCATCTACTGTATCCTGCAACAACATGCGTGTTGCTTGTAAGGATCCAATGACATGCACTAAGATTGCATTCTTTGCATTTGTTGCCAACATCTTAAAACCTTTCTTAACAATGTTCCAATCATCTGACCCACTTGTGCCCTTCATGTATCAGCACATTGAAGATGTCTTGCGAATGGTAATGAAGTGCTTTGTAAAGAAGGAAGTGCTGCGAGAGCATACTACTGGAGTACAGTTATGCAAGCTGGATGTTACTGTGAAGACAAATTTGATTTCTGCTAAAGATATTGACATCGGGTTTTGTGCAAGAAAGGAATTGAATACATGCAAAGTAAGTGAGCTGATGAAGTTGGAGTTCTTGCCGGTTGCCAAATTTTCTTCATGAAATTAGTCCAAAAATTACAAGAACGGAGTCCCCTGAGGTTCAGAACAGTTCGAGGCGCAAGCTGCATTGTGCCTAAGTTAATTGTCCGAAGCCCTGTTCTTGCTGAAAGTAGAAGCAAGATACTTTTGCAGAAACTACATGACAAGCATATAATTACACCTACACAAGCTGAAAGATGTAAAGCTCAATTTGCAAAACTGTGTACAGATTTGGAGGGAAATAAAAATATGTCTTGGAAAACCAAGTTTGAAGAATTTGACAGATTCTGGAAGACTTGATGACTTTTACTGCAGTTTGCTTGCCTCAGACTCAGAGTACACTGAATTATGGGATGTAATATGCGTTGTATTAATTTTGTCACATGGAAATGCCCAAGTTGAAAGTGGCTTCAGCATAAACAAGGATCTTTTGGTTGAGAACCTATTGGAAGAAACTGTTGTAGCACAACGCCGTGTGTATGATGGTGTTTCAAGCTTTGGCGGACCACTAGACGTTCCTATTGATAAAAGAATGGTACAATATTTCCGCAGTTCTCATTCTGAACACTTAGAGGCCCTTGCAAAGAAGAAGAAACGAAGTACAGAAGAAACAAGAAAAGCAGAAGAACGCAAACGCAAGGCAGATGAAGTCAAACTTTTGGAACGAGAAAAGAAACGACTGCAAACTGAAACGGCGAGCAAAACCAGTGCAGACTTGTCAAGGCAGTAGACTTAAATATGAATGTTTTATTTTTGTAGGTTTGCTGGCACTTTGCAATTATGCACACATACATACGTCAGCATAGTTGCTTGTTTATGAACGTTTTCGTGTTTTTATTAAGCAATTATATAATATTTCTGCTGTTTACTGAATAAGGTATTGTTAATTACCTGTCAGAGATATTGAATCTCACATAACTGTACATTACTTAGTCATTCAATCTAATTAAATTGGCACTAATTGTACCAGCTAACTACTGAATTAGTGATTTGTATGATGTCATGGAAAATCAGCAAATGTCCTGGAAATATCCTGGAAATGTCAGGGAATTGCAAAATGGGAAATGAGTGGGAACCCTGTTACTCTGAAGCCCACTTTTTCAAGGTTCTTAATTGCCTCCCACACAATTTCCGAAATATCTTCCCACGCAAGATCTCTTGTCGGGAAGTGAGCGTAAGCATATCGGAAGCTGGTTGCTGCACCTCGGACAAACACTGCCAACATGTGAGTTGCCTGCTGTGGCATTTCTTCTCGATAATCACCTAGCACCTTCATATCTTTAGAATCACTGGTTTTACCCAAAGTTTTAACGAAGCCGACAATTTCTCCTGTTCGCTTGTTGTACACAATGTCTTCCTTAATCTTCATTTCATCTATGGATACTACTAAATACTTCTTCCAATCTTTGATTGTATCAATTTCAGCAATTCTGCACATCTCTATCAGGGCTTCATCATGAAAGCCATCGGAATGATTGAAGTCGATAAACAATCTCTCCAATCTCTCAGGTTCAAAAACTCGGGGGCCCGTTGATGAAGATCGTATCTTGATCATCGTGTCGTATAAAGGATTTGTTATGAACATGTATTAAAACAATTTTATGGGAAAAACATATTTGGAGTATTGTTTTGTACCCTATGTATGCACACAAAAATGTTCAACCCTCTAAATGAACGAATTCAATACCTTTTTAAATGGAGAATCCACTGGTTGTCTCATTGCCACAAACCCTAAACAAAAAGCGCGATGTCTGCTTGCCGATAGATGGCGCCACAAGCGTGTGACGTCATGCTCGG
Source organism: Glomeris hexasticha (assembly GCA_034695945.1). Taxonomy (NCBI): domain Eukaryota; kingdom Metazoa; phylum Arthropoda; class Diplopoda; order Glomerida; family Glomeridae; genus Glomeris; species Glomeris hexasticha. Next base: position 20,318 of record JAQIWR010000233.1, read on the forward strand.
CAGATTAATGACAGGAAGAAAATGGCGGAGTGTCGAGTCCTTCCCATGTTAGTCCAAGATTTACCTAAACGCGGTCAGCTCACCCGGGTACCAGAGACGACCGGGCCGCGGACGGACAGCTCCTGCAACAGATAAGTGAACGTCAGGGAGACTTGCAAAATTAAAGGTATACATTCAGTAGTTTTTAATTCAGAGAATTAAAGTTGAGATGTGAACAATACAAGTCCATAAGAAAATGCAAGTGCACTCGTACCTCAATAGTTATGTACAATCACTTTTTACACCGAATTTGCTCCCCCACCTTCATAATTTGTGGCCGTTTCAATTTACATCCCTATTTGACAGGGTCGAAATCGTAGCAAAAATGCAGAAATTTGTTCTTGTGTTCGAGTCCCTGTTATTTCAATTATTACGGAATGAAACTTGTTTAAAAGTTCATGAGCAGACTAATTCTGGACATATGTCGCCTAAACCATCCTTGCTAACGCCTATTTAATAATACAGTGGGCCATTTCAGTCATCCAAAGAATTTGAGTGTGCTAACTTCAAATTTAGCATTAGTTTTGCGAAACGCAGACAGGAATGAAACAAAAGTGCATTCCACGCAATATTGTTGGTGCTAGTACCAGGTAGCACGAAGCCCACTTGATAGGGAAGGAGCCTACTCCGCTGGACAGCCAATTGCCGTCGGTAGAAGATAACAAACAGTGTTTAGTAACTATTTCTTTTTTTCCTGTCTTTTAACTCCTGTTTTGTTAAAGTTTAATTTTTGTGTAACTGAAATTATCCATTGTACCTGTTTTTTAGAATAACTGAGAACGAGAAAATTTGTAAAACAACATGGGGGATAGAGATGGCCGTGTTGAGTCTCTCAACGAAGAGAACTACCAGTTTTGGAGTATGCGTATACGCAGGGTGTTAATGGGTAAAGGCTGCTAGGACGTAGTAGAAACCGTTTTGCAAGCAGAATAAACTGCACAACAATCGAGCCAAAATGCAAAACCTATCAGCGCGATCCTAACTACGACTGGTAACAACGCTCTTCGGGAAATACGCGACAGCAAAACAGTGAAGGAAATATGGGACATCCTTAAAAGATCGCGAGAATTCTGTGAGCCATGGCATGGGATGAGGGCATTTAAAGGAGAACTGACGAGTTAATATTCATTATCGCGGATTTTGCACAAACATCGTCAACAAACAGTTTAAACAATACCTATTTGTAGTCTGAAATTTTAAAATTTCCGCCGTTTAGTTTTTTGGAAATTAATTGTAGAATCCTTGGAGGGCAAAATGGTGTATACTGCATTCCGCCCACCACTACTGCATTTCCTGCCGAACGTCCCATGTGCCAAATGTAAGTTATTACGCAATTACTTCATCGTCAGCAAAGAGCGCATGCGCAACCGGATGTAGAAAATCGTGTTTTAGTTTGGCCTTACCTCCGTGAATATTTTTTTAAATCTGCCGTTTTCAGCATTCAAATTGTCATTTCACTGTCTATTGTTTGGATTCATAGGTGTGAAGAACTTGGCAGTTCTCCTTGAAAGACTTAGCAAAATCTTATCTAAACTGAGGAGAATCTGTTCTGAAGTACTGGGAGAGAATATATGAATTTATTTACAAGATTAGGGACTCGAATATCACCTTGCCAAACAACCAGGCTGCATTTCTAATCGCAATAAGACAAAAAATGACTTTGGTATGCAGTTTCTGAAGAAAACATTGCTCGAGAAAGAGCATAAAGTCACAACCCTAACAGAGGGACCAGAAGACAATAACAGCATTTGTTGCGGAAAAGGGAGACACACAAACGGAGAATAAGAAAACGAAAGAAAAACCAGCACAGACATCGGAAAGCGATAAGCCACCACATGAAGCTGTACAACCACAATCCTGTATTTGGGCAGGTGCCTGTTATGGTGGTCCAGGACCAAGCCGCTGTCCTCAGCAGTTAGGAATACCAACATCACCAAGTTGGCCACCGATGCCAGGTTATGGGCAGGGTTGCGGTTACCATGGATATGCACCTAGATATTCCGTTCCTCCAACTTGCTATCATTGTGGCCAGGTGGGACATATTGGTCGCAACTGCCCTACTCATGGATCCCTTATGGCAAAAGTATATCCAATTCATATATAAATAGATCTGGCACACTGGATCTGATCTGATATCTGATCATATAAAGAATTGGGCGTAGTAAATCAGATCTGGTTGGTATAAACATATATGCACATGTCTGGCTTGGATTCATTATATCTGAATGGTTACGATCATATCTAGGCTCAGATATGATTGGATCAGTACATACATATGCAGATCAGTTTCTATCTGGCCATGCCCATGTGAAATTGTTTGCATCTAAATGGATCCATATAAATTACAGTGTTGCCTGTTTTGTCTTAAGTTATGTAAATGATGGGAAATGCCAGTTATTTTATACTAGGCCTCTCAAACATAATCCACAAAAAGATTGTGGCACACCTAAATGTAAGTTGTATAGATGTTTCCCAACTGTAGGTAATTGTAATAAAACTATGATATTGCCAGGTTCATGTGCTAAGCTATCATTTTGAGTAAATTATTAATTATTCATTTATGTATTTATGTTTTAATTTCTACGAAACTACTCAGCGGAAAATTTTCAAACTTTAAACTATAGTTAGGTATGGTGTAAACTGTTTGTTAACCTTGTTTGGGCGAAATCCGCGACAATGAAAATGAACTCGACAGTTCTCCTTTAAAGCTGTTTCTCATTAAGTAAACATATAAGCTGCAGTTAATATGTGCAGTTTTAGATTGGCTATTATGTACTTGTTTTATGGAAGTATTTGCATGGAATGGTATGCCAATTAATTGTAAATCATTAATTGCAAGGTATTGGTGCATTTCTACCCCAATTTGGTGTGGGTGCATAGTGAACGGATGGAGCTGCCAAATTTAGCGAAATGGGTTTTCTCGAAACGGGAAATATAACAATTCGTCCATGTGCAAATTATAACCGGGATGGGTATTGAAGTTTTGGCGAATGGGGATTTGACGAAACGGGAATTCCCATTTCGCCAAATATGAATGCAGGCGTGGAATCGTTGCAGCAGGTGGATAAACTTTGATGAAATGGGATGTGACCGTCTTTACCAACAACGCTGAAACTCCATTTCCTTTGACTCGGTTCCTGTTGTTTCAAGGCAGTCAGAGTCGTTAGTCCGTGCTAAAGCAATCTGGAAACAGTTAGGATGTATCGAAATAGCGATATTGCCTCGCAAAGTCGAAACAGCCGGCCGCCGCTGTTGAAACAAATATCGATACTGTACCGAATACCAATCCAATTGCCACGTACCAAGGAGTTAGAGTTAGAAGGAGTAGAATGCTTTATAATACGCGCATGATTGATGCGCTCTGGAATTTGGAACAAATCCAGGTGCATTGTGGGTATAGAGATATATTAATAGAACTAGAGATGCAATGGAACGTTCGAGTCGTGACGAGCAATGCGCCATTTTGGGTGGTTCACTTAGCATGAGGTTGTACGAGGGGTGTCAAGTTGTCTGGGGCGTCATGTTTGCGGTGTCAAATTGTCCTGTTCAACCTTTTGCACCGCGATGTAAGCGGGAGTTGACCATAAAGAAATCTAAAAACCTAAAAACACACCAAGATGGCGCCTTGCTCGTCATCGAACGTCGTATGCTGCAATGAAGCAATGAGCTGTATGCTAACAGGAGGTGTCAGCAGTATAGGAACGCTGCTAGGATGCTCTAGCCAATCTACTGGTGACGCTCCATGAAATACCCGGATGTTCCAGAATGTGGGCGCCATTTTAGTGTTGACATTCGTCTGCATGTATTGTTAGCAAGCCAGCAAACAGGTAAAGCTTTTCTTAAAAATTTAAGATTCATATTATTTGGAGGTTTCTTTTCCCTTGCCAATCTTAAAGATTCATATTTACCCCTTTATCTCTGCCAGTAACGATCGATCCGCATCCACGTTATAGCTTGCTTCACCTCAAAACTAAGATGGTGGCTGAAACATTCCAAACAAATGTTCCAAAGCAGTGCGATCAATCCCATGGTGCAGTGCGAAAACGTTTGGCTATACAGGTGGCTTCAAAACTACAGATCCTCCTAGCCCCTCCTAGCATCTTCTAGCCTCTCAGTACAGGCCCAAAAACACGCAAAAATATAAACAAACTTCGATCTGTTATAACTCTACTAATATTTTTTTTAATAAATAAAAGAAATGAACACAGAGTTTTAATTTTAATCATTCATTCTGTGGTCCGAATATCATGGGGTGTTACAAAGCCGTATCAGTTCTCCTTTTCCATATCCTTATAAACTAAAAGACAGAACATAAATGACGTCATTATTGTCATAAAACACGATAGCTCACGTACACCATCTCACATACACCATCTTTCCGGTTACCGATGGTTCCATTCAATGCACATTTCAATTCTGCACATAACACATCAACACACACCACCACACGCGTTCCAATTCCGTTCGAAATGCCTTTCAAACGCCACAACATTCAAAAAACCGACGCCCAACTCCCTTCTTCCTTATAAACTAAAAGACAGAACATAAATGACGTCATTATTGTCATAAAACACGATAGCTCACATACACCATCTCACATACACCATCTTTCCGGTTACCGATGGTTCCATTCAATGCACATTTCAATTCTGCACATAACAC
>JAQIWR010000234.1:0-24987 GCA_034695945.1 Glomeris hexasticha
ATTTGTGTTATAGTATTTGTAGGGAGCATAAAGAGAAAATGGGAAAAATTGTACATAATATAGAATTGTGAAATAATATAATATAGTATATTATATTATTAGTGAGTGGATTAGGGAATATATAAGTGTATATGTAAGTATATTTAAGAATAATTTAATATATTTTGTAAAATGAAATGAAATGCTATACCAGTTTACAACGTCTTTTTAATTGTAATTAATGAATTATAAAAGTTTGTTTTTAATTTTTGCTTTGTTAGGAAGTTTAATTAGACTAATATTAGCTACAATTAAACCTTTTTTATACTTGAACATGTTCCACTGAATTTAAAGATATGAATTGTTGCACTTACCTAAATAATCAGATTTGGCAAAAGCAAAATTATAGTTCCGAAAAATTGTTTCAAGCCAAAACGCCATGCACGCCAATACAAACACTTCTGGGGTGCAATCCAAGTGACGTCACATGCTCCCAGGCGGTTGAGCCTGCTTTGAGGCTAGTTGCGGGAGCGGCCTACCTCTAATACCTCTATATACCGTGGACAGACGGTAATAATTTTGCGTGTTGAAGAGGAGCGGGTTACTATGGTAGCGTGGGAATAAAAGGGAACCTTGGGGAATTTGTCTATTGCTGTGTAACTGTCAAAATGCAATGCGAAACGATGGAAAGTAAAGCGGAAGGAGGAGATCCGAGACTTCGCGAAGAAGAAATAAATCCTCGTCAAGGAATGGTCAACCAGGGTAAGTAAAGCTGGTAAATCACAAAGCAAAGATAACCACCCTCCCTATAAACATCCTTGTTTTTAAACCGCTTCTAATTTTTAGAATTCACTGTAGGTTGATTTTTCATTGTTCTATGGAACATAGGCCTAATGTTTTAAGCCTTTTTGTTACATTTTAAAGTGAATTTTAAAAATCACAGCACTGCTGATTATAAATGATAAAAAACATGATAAAATATATATCACAATATAATTACTTTAATTATGTCAGGCATTAATTATTTCTTAATTCTGAAAATAAAATATTAACATTTAAATTGGCTTATTTAAAAAAAATATATCTGACTTTATAAGGTATCTGAAGAGAAACATTTAAAGTATATAAAATAACTGACAACTGTATATAGACTGTGCCTGACAGTAAAGAATAAAATAGCAATTTGTTGCATTATATACCTGCTTTTGAAAGCAACTGGTCATGTTTTATAGGGTTTATCTGAGTTTAACAGTTATGACTAATAGGATAAAAATGAAGTTTCACAGCCTTGTGCTGTGTTGCGTGCAGCTGCTTGCAATTGTAATTTCGCCTTGGGCCACAGGTTAAATTTCTCTATTTTTTCCTCTCCATCCCTGTACACAATCAATCCCCTTCACAGATCCCAGTTTCCTGTCTTTGTTACGAACGATTATCCTTGCATACAACCCTATACAACTATATAAAATCACGCCATTGCAGGGTTCATACTGACCTGGAAATTCAAACAAAATCAAGGAAATGACGTATTTTAGGTTAAACTGTTGTAAAACTAATTATGGAAAACCACATTTACACATTTGGAATCAAAAATGAAAGAAAAAGCCTAAAAAAATTCCAAAAAGCAGCTATTTGCGCAATGCATGAGCGCCCTCTAGTGGCAAAATAAAACTTGCAAGTTGGGTATTCACATCAGAACCACAAATTGGATTTGAGGATATTTTTAAAGCAGACTGCAACGAATTCAGAGTCACCAAGTTGCAGTTAAATTCTGTACCACTAGAGCGCGCAGCATGTACTGCGCATGCGCATTAGGGGATGTGAAAATGGTAGATTGGGGTAATTTCAACATCCATGCGTGAAATGATGTTGTAATTTTAACACACGGGCTGAACAACTATGTCACGAAAGTTCAGGGAAGTTGCTGAACATAACAATTGCATTAGGTTAGAGTTTCCTGCAGTGTAATTCACTTCCTGTATTCACACTTTACTCATTCAGAACATGGCAAGTACATGACACATGTAGCTATACATATACTAACCTTCCTTTTCTTTTCTTATTTTCCTTGTTTTAACTCGCAGATTAACCAGTCATCCCTTGATACACTTCACGATTTCCTTGGTTGGACGTACCGTGAAGTTCTCCCTGCGAACCTTGCCAATGAAAAACATGAACAAAAACACGTCAGTATCATCCTATAACTGAACCCAAATGCCTATTTCATCTATAATATATCAATAAAACAAGTACCTAAATTGTAGAATTGTTCTGTACTTTAATCCATACACGGCAGCTGATTCAGTGGAGTTACCTGTTGCCCGCGATCACTGGTTTTACCTTCAAGATGAGCCAAAAAAGTTACAAAACAATAAAAACACACGCATAAAGTACATTTATATACTGTACCTAGACACAGTCTGGAAATATTAAGTCTTTTATAACTGTTTAACATACAATGTGCAGCAAGTTTCCTTACTTTTCAAATGCACGATTACGCCAAAAGTGAAATCGGACTGTAGAAGAAAGAAGTTGAATATGTTAGTGAAATATTATTCAGTGCAATACAATGAAGACATTCTTCTGGTATAACACTAAATTAACAAATTCAAATACATTTGTTACATTACGTGGTTTATCCTTGTTCCAACATTGTTCTTTGTTATGAGATGGTCTTTTCACAAGCGTAGTGTTATCTACAGATCTGTTCAATAATTTTAATGTTGTTTCCCTCCTTTCAATCTAACATTATAGAAATACAAATGATAGTAGAACTTGCTTAAATAAATGACAATGAAGTGCTTTCATTGATGGAAATTGAACCCACTTTTATCAATGTTCAAACTAGTATGAAAAGGCCTTTGTATCTAATGCACATTTGCTTGCATTTTTTTTATTATGTAGCAATTTCAAAAATAATAACCTTGGACTTGATACAACTTGGCAATATTATTCACAAACATTTAAATAATTAACAATTTCATTGTTTCGTCCTTGTGCGAATGTTAACAAATGCTTTCAAAGTTTGTAGTAATAAGTTATCCTTGGTTATACATTAGTTTTCCCATTAAGAACTAACATAGGTATTTCAAATGTAGTTTGCTTTTACATTCAGGAAACATTAATTGTATGTGCAAAAATAAGAGAGGATAATATAAATTGTCAAAAGGATATGAACATAGCTTTGATGAAACCGGGATGTATACGGATATTGTCCAAGTTAAGCTGTTCTTTTCCTTGCTTTATTTTTACACTGCATGTCTGTAGTTCAATGCCCAGATAAGAAATGGCATGAATAATAAATAGTGTGCTCCAAAATACCAACTATTAACAGGTGACTGCGGTCTGACAGGTCACGAGAAGTCATTCGCGCAATGTCTTATAATTAAGACAATGTAATTTAATCCATTCAACTCATCCCTTAGTAACAATAATATTCTTCCTAGTTAAAAAAAAACACATATTTGCTAGGTATCAATCACACTTTATTGTTATATTTTCTATAGTTTGCAAGGAATGGCTGATTCACGAAGACTGCGCGTTTGCTATTCGACTTCAAGAACAAGAATGTGAGCGATACTTATTAATTTCAGCACTATATATGGAATTGAAACCTATATCAGTAAATGTTTCCCAGTTGTTAGCCACTATGGGAAGAACCGAAGTGAACGCAGGCTTGTGCGGGATGATCTGCAACAAGCGAAACATCTTCAGTGCGAGGAAGCCGAAGAAGCTGAAAGAATGTACGAGAGGATCGTGCAGCAGCAGTAAGTGCTCTTCGATTAAAATGTCATATCCTTGATACGTGATTGGGACTAAAATAAATGTATTCCGATTATCAGAGAGGAAGAAGACGCGGAAGTGGCGAGAAGGCTTCAAGAGGAGCTCGAGTACGAGGCTCTCGTAAGGCAGCGTTCAATAGAAGAGGCTGATCAAGTGAGTGCTTATCGTAATCATAAACAGCAATTTGGCTCGTTCTAATGCAACAATGATGTCACTGTGCGAACAAGGAGTTGGCCAAAACTCTCCAGGAGAAGGAGAAGCTGAGGATGCAGAGGAAGAAGGAGCAGCGGCAAGTTGAGAAAGCCACGATGGCCATCAACGCGCAGAAAGGGATTGGACATACTCAGAGGAGAGATCTCGGTATTTGAACTCTAAGATTCAAATAGTTAATACGAAACATAATTTGCTACTTTACAAACCCTTAGCATCAAGTTACGAGGACACCCTGTCCAGGGCCATGCAGACCACGAGCGTTTCCACCGACACGGACCTAGACTTGACGAGTAAGCCAGGCGTGACGGCCGAGCAACTGCGGTGTCTTCAGGAAGAACAAGACCACGTGAGCATCCATTAAGAAAATTAAGGCGTCATTGTATTCCTGCCTTTCATTCTCTTCACTCTATTGTATCTCTTTGGATTTTGAAGGAGTTAGCCAGGTTAATGCAAGAGCAAGAATCCCAGGTACTCAATGGGCCTATTTAACTCTCAAACCCACATCTTCATTCTTTTGGTTGCTATTGTGAATGAGCTTTTTGTATGGCACAAATAAAATATTTATTCGCTCGCAATATAATGCATGGAGATGCTTTGACTGCTAATTTAAGCTTGCTTAATCTTGTCACGTAGCGTGGTAGCGTAATGACATTCTTGACGCGTTTGCAAACGCAGCGGAGGAGCCAAGCGTACCGCGACAGTCAAATGGCCATCGAAGCCCAAGACCGTGAGTTGGCCAAACTGCTGCAGGAGCAGGAAAGGGCCCGTGCGAGGAAAGCGAGGGAACGAGCGAGACAGAAAGCCCTTCAGAAGCAGCAAACAACCGAGCACGGGTCCAGTGCCGAGGTAAATTGCAGACCGCAGGTATAATATTATACCGGTGTCACTTGTCCGTAAATGCATTTCCGTTTCATGACAGGTTGCTGGATCCTCTCAGCTTTTTGACGTGCATGTCAGTCCTGATTCGGTGGCCGGGTACAATTCCCCCGGTACGAGCAGGCCGGTGCGGCCTAGTGATTTGGACCTTCCCAGGCCACTGTCCAGAGATCTGACGCAAGAAAGGTCCAAGAGCTCATCGTCCGGAAGGTCAAGGTACTTGACCCTTCATTAAAGTCTTTCTTACTAAAGCTCCCTATTCAGAATGATTTGATTTAACTTGTAGAATCTCAGAACGAAGTCTGTCCGAATCAGCAGGGTCAACACTGGGGAATCACACCAATATAGCAATGGCCATCGATCCAACGTACAGCAGGAGGGTAACACAGTACCATCACCAAAAAGAAGCGGAAGCTGAAAGCGGAGGATCTACACCAATGCTTCCAACACCCGTCAGCATCCCAGCCGGAACTCTGAGCAACGGTGAAGTTTGCCACAGTGAAATATCTTCTAAATCTACTCTCCCAAATGCTTATTGTTCATTATTCTCCTATCTGCAGCAGATCCAGAGTACTACGACAGCGATGAAGATGAACCCGCTCCTCCCTACATGCCCATCCAGGGCCAACGGAGGATTTCCTCGCTTGACAAGAAGAAGAAACCCAGTAAAGATGGTTGTAAGCAACAATGAGTTGTTTCACGTATACATTTCTACTCTTGTATTTGTTATCAACTGCCACTCGTTTATGGACATATCCGTTTTATAGTCCACGCTGCATCTTGCGTTACAACGCAGCTTTCACCAAAAACAATATTTTACACAATTTTCGTTTTTTATAATTTCCTTTTAAACAAAAATCACGTCTTGGAATATATTCGGATGAAAACATGAACCAAGTGGATTTCGGTTTTGATATACGGTACGACAGAACTTATTTTAGCCGTTATGGGTCAACCATACGTTACAAAGAATGGTCACAAATGTTACTTCCGCCTAATATAATTTGTAATAATGGTTCATTCCCAAAAAGGGGTTTGAGGAATATTCAGGCAACGGGAAATTGCATTTCTGCTTTACGACAATGTGTACGTATTATGTAAAAACGATTTTTTTAATGATTTATACCCCAATGTATAATTAATTATCAGCATAATATATACAACTGTTGCCCATATATCATGGAGGTTAATTGAAGTTCTACAGCACATTTGCAGTGCCGCATGCAACTGCCGTTGTTTTTCCTGCGTGCGGGTTTCTTGTATGTTAAATAGTTACCGATCGTTATAACGGTTGAAAAAACGTGTTATTATACATATTGTGATGGATTATTGCTATAGTATGTTACTGTGATTTTTTGAGATATGGGTCCTTTTCAAGATGTCTATCTTACATTCGTCTATTAATATAATTCTTCCTGATTATTAGGGAGATGTTGCCAGTACAGCTTTCAAACAAAATGAGATAACTTGCTTTTGTACCTTGTACCATTCCTACTTATATTTGCGGGCAAAGTCCAATAAACAATGTTTCTCACTAAAAAGCAATTGAGTAGGAGTGGCTTTCTTTGCTAGCCGCGTCCTTTGAAAGTAAGTTGTGGTGGAGCAAGAAAACACTGAATTGCTTTAGTGAGAAAGATTTGATATTACTAAGTGTTATTATACATTTGTATTTTTTCACTGTGCTTGCTATTTTTTTAATTTATCGTATTCTATATTAATGTCACTCGGCTAATGTACCTAATATAACAATTACATTATATAACTGATATTTTAACTTTTAGATGTACGCACTATGCAAATTTTCACCATTTTAGTGTTTCTTGTCGGGTGAACCGAATGAAAAAGTGCTGCGCTCAATGTGAATTAAAAGCTACGTTTCGAAAGATTTTGCAAAAGTTTAAGTTTTTGGCTGGGAACGAGATATTTTTTTGTCCAAGTGATCTTTACAAGTCGTATAGTTTGATACTCGATACGCGTGTTCCAGAAAAATGAGAGAAAATATACATTTTACTGTAGTAATTGTCTAGTCGTCCGACTGTCTTAGTTGCATGTTGTATATTATTCTAATCTTGTTTTACCATAATTATGTCATCTCAATATTCCACTTCCTTTGTAATAACTGGCCACGTCAACAAAAACTCAAAAGTCAAAATAAGGAATAAAAACAAACTGACCTGTGTCGTCTGATGAATAGAGCATTTAATTCGAAGAATATATAAATACTGCGGCACATCCGGTTGCAGACGTATTACACAAAAGCCGTTCCGGCAGAGTGAGTCTTGATGTCGACTCCGAACTGCGGCGCCAAGTGTCTCAAGTCACGCAAAGGATCGCAATTTTGTTGCAACTTTTCCCTGTACCGCTTTTCCACTGCATTCAAAACAATTCCCAGCAGGAAAGCTCCATTTCTTCTTATGAAGTTTGCCTAAAATTCCAAACACTGCATTTTTACATCTTTCAAAGTAACTGAATTTGAATGTTTTCGCATACTAGCCACCTCTTTATGTGATTTTTCACTGGCCATTGAAATCTCAGTGTGCTTTAGAAGAACAGCGAGGATTTCTACTATGCATTCCACAATCAACGTGTGACTTTCATCGGTGTGAAGCTTGAGGACATCGTCGACAAACGTCAAATAGGCTTTGCTGAAGTGAACCGTGTTGCTTGTCAATGCGACCAAACATACATCTGAATAAATGCATAATAATTAATTGACGTCAAAACCCATATCGGCATAAACAGCAATTCAAACTTACCATGCACATAATTTTGTATGTCACCAATTCCATATTCTTTCATCTCTTCCATGAATTTATCCAACCCGGCTTTATTCTGCAGATTTGTTGGCTTCCACTTCTCCTGAATTTCAAAAAAAGTACAACATGTATCAATTGTTTCTCGTTTTCCCGATAATAATGAGCGAACTCACGGTGGCCCGCAACTTGACGGCTTCGCACAGTTTTTCCTTCGTCTCTACGATTATCCTCTCCACGTCATTGCAAAGTAGAGAATTCATGAGGAACACCATGTCCAATCCAAAATCCACCAACTACAAATCGCAAACATAACGTTCATTTACCAACTAGTTCTCATTCTCTCTGTATATTGTTCCATGTTATAGTATTTATGAACCTGGTTGCAATGTTGCCGAGCCAAGAGAACGCATTCGACGACAACTGGTAACGTTACTTGCGGAGTGAAAACTTGCCGCGAGAAGTTGGCCACAAAACTCTTCAGCTGATCTCGCACCCAGATCACATACGCTGCAATAAAGTGGTAACCGATTAACATCTTCATTCGTATTAATTTAGTACATACTAGCAATATAAAGTGGAAGATACACACGCACGGTACAAGACAATTGGTCGGGGAAAGACAGCTCAAGTCCTTTCCCTGTTTCAATGATTGTTGAAAAGAAAACAGCACACAACCGTTTTATATACAGTGTTGTAACTCCTTCAATCTTCAGCTGCTTCACGCTGTGTTTCAGGATTGCACTGTGATGTTTCAGGAAGAGGTCACATGCCTTTAAAAAATAAAATCTAGGTTAATTTGGCCGATTTCTCCTTCTATTTCATGTCCAAAACATGTTTTTAGCTGATTTATTTATATTTTTTGCACACAGATACCTTGGAAGCTTTCCCAAGACGTATTAAAAGAGCAACAGCGCGCCGCGAAGCTCTCGGTCCACCTTGCAAAGATTTCCCCGGAGAAACTTTCAGCTCACTTTGAAGTACTTGCGTCAGATGTTTGATCCTTTGGTCAACTTTGACTCTGGATAAAAAATTAACTTATTGAAATGCCAACTACTTTTGAAACCGGCACCAACAATGCAGACGTACCTCATTTCCTTCACGTAAGTATCCATCGCGTTGCTGTCGAAATGCTGCTCTGCTTTCTCAATAAGATTCGTAGCTTCTTCAAAGTGTCTCTGTGCAATGCAAACATCCAAGTCTTCCGGCAACTCCATCAACCAATCAGGTGCCTCCTTCTCTTCAACGGCTAAATTATGATTCTCATCTTCTCTACCGTAGCTATCATCACTCACGGCTAAAGGTAAACTTACGTTAAATTACATATACGCTACTAAGTTTATCACGGTCACCACTTACGGCTTTTCCTTTCAGGTTCCAAATCTTCAAATCGTGCTGAAGGTCTTTCCTTAACTTGCACGGTGCTTGAAGGTGGACTAGATTCACGGCTCTTATTAGCCTTCTTGGCAAGGTCAAAGTGTTCCAGCCACTCTTTCTACATAAAACAATAATATTTTACAAATACAGTACTGAAGAAAAATCTGCAATGTTTTTATTATTAGTGCTTGTACTTTAGCTGAAGGGCTATCACAGGCAAATAGCCGAGTGTCAGGAAACTTCATGAACTTGAACGTATTTTTCACGTCGATCATATCACGCACGTTTACTATTGCCAAACTGTCTAGGTCATATAGCACTTCAAACTTGTGCTTGTATGGAGATTTACTGCTGCAATAAGGATAAAATATGACATACATGTACAGTATACCTAATCTTTGAGGTAAAAAATCCAAATCACCTGTCTCGAATCAACGTCGCAAGTAACACACTCTCCGACAGTAAATAAACATAAACAGCTCCCAATAGATGGAAACTATTGGAGTCCAGTTCCATTAATTTGCCATCAAGGATGAGTTTCTGGCAAGAAATGCTTTCCAGGACTTCCTGTATATTTAAAAGGATTTATTTGATGGTCAGTTACATTTATATACCTGCATTGAATTCCACAATGTATAAAATCATATTTTTGTTACTCACAGATGGACAATCATGCACTTTGTCATACCATTGTTGGATTCTTCTAACAGGCTCAACTTTATCTCTCTTTTTACCAGCAAAATCAGCTCCATCTTTTGCTGCAGGAGTCACTTTACTTCCACTTAATGAAGTTTCTAATAATGATGTCATCAACGATTTCTGCTCTGTTAACATGTGACTTAATTGATACATTTCACTTTCCAAATCTGTTGGGATATTAGATAAATGAGATTAAAATGTAACAATATATGTGCATGCATGCGTGTATGATATATCAGTCTCAATTATTACATGATATTTCTTTGGCAGTTTCAATGAATTGCATGTAATGCTTGAAAACGTTCCTTTTCAATTTCCCACTCGTTTCATCCGACAATGTTTGAACTTTCTGCCGAGCCACACGTAAATCCGACGCCCCATCGCTGTTTACCAATGTCAGTTCGTTGATACCTTTTGAAAAAGCAAAAATTGAAAGTTGTGAACTGGTACGCAACTTTCTTGCGTACACCGTGCAACATATTGCACGGCTGCTATCTCTAGGAGCCTTTTGCGCGCAATAAAATATTGCGAGACAAGGTTTCCATGCAATATTGTTGCACGAAAAATAATGATGGAATGTGCGGGGAAAAACCGCTCGAATTCTTACAATGTTCCGGATTGAAATTGCTGGAATTCAGCTTCTGAACGAATGCGTCCGCCATTTAACTGCAGCTTTCGAGATTTGCAATGGTAATTCCCAATTATTTGAGCCTACATTTGCGACAGGCGTGAAGAACGAAGACGAAGATTGGCGGCGGATGGAAAGTGGCGCCACGGTTCCAAAAACGGCGAAGAAAGCAAACTTAATCGCACCGTTATAAACTATCCACGCAAGTCAGAATCTCTTCCTAGTCGGCATCCCACATATACGCATGCGAGGACTGAACGGCGCATGCGCAATGTAATCATTAGTGGGATGCTGGCCACCAAGGGACGCTGACTTGCGCAGGGCGACGAGGGGTCGGACATTTTGGATGGACATATCCATAAATGTGGTGCTCGATTTCAACATGGATTCAAGACGAGGTTTGTATTACCCCGGGTTTTTGGAGGGGGTTGGGGTTTTTAGGGGGATTAATCCGTATGCTTCAGCCCCCAAGTATTTATAAGTTATAAATGATTCATGGAGGGGTTATTATTCAAGTTTAAACAGTTTAATTGGTTAAAAATTGCTGATTTCATTATGTGTATTTTCATAGGCCTATATATGCTTACAATCTGGCTGTAAAATAATTACAAACCATGAATCATCCGAGAGAGGAATGTTTACCAGAACATGTTCCAGGATATGAAATCAAGGAAATTCTCGTTTGTAAGTATATAAAGAAGTAATAATAAATTACAATATAACAATAAAAATTTCAGGCAAAAAAAAACAATAGTATTTTTGATTAACTTATATATATATTTATAAAGACATTTTTAAATAGGAGGCATTTAATAATTATTATAGGGAATAGATTTTTAATGTGTATACTAATTCCCATATGTCAAATAATAATGTAATATTTTTTTTTGAAAAAGTAGAATATAAATACAATAAACCAATTACATGCTGGTAAATGGAAAAGTAAATATGTAATATACTGTATGTATATATATTTTTATATACTGTATTATTGGATCAAGTTTGGATATTTGATCTCATTTCAGTGGAAATGGGAAATCAGGAATTTGTCTACACGCCAAGAGTCGATACGTCTGTGTACGAAAGCGTGGAAAAGGAAGATACCGAATGCAATCCCGGCCCAGAGTGCATCATAGAAGAAGAGGAAAACATTGACGCGCAAGACCCTCACGTCAACGATGGAACAAAATACACAGTGGAGGAAGAGAATATCATCGATGAATTGGGGCAGGAACCGGACGGTGCTGTCCATCGGCGGCTCGAGGAAGACCCTTGTTGCGCGCCACCTCTCAAAAAGAAGCGCAGCCGAAGAAGCAAGGGTGGAAGACTGGATGACGATGTCTGGAATTATTTCACTTATAGTAGAGACAAGAACGGAAAGAAAGTCGACCTGAAATGCATTTACTGTCATTACCGCGCCAAGTGGCCGAAGATCGAGAGGCTGCGTACGCATTACTACGAGTCGTGCCCGGGTGCCACGCAAGACACCGCCAACGATTCCGACACTCCTCAAGTCATCCATGTAGATGCGGTCATGGAGTTGAATGGACCCACGCAGACCAACATTGAAGTTTCTCACACAGTCAGTTCACCGTGCGGCACGGTGCCTCCGAAACTGATGGCCGTGAGGCGTACGAAAAGCACGCTGGACATGCAGATCGGTAGATTCATCTTCTCGTCCAACCTTCCTTTCAGTGTAATAGAAAACCCCGAATTCGTTAAGCTCATCAAGACACTGAAACCTTCTTACAAACTTCCGACAAGACGTAAACTGGAAACTTCCATCCTCGACAAGGTGTACGAAGAAGTGGTCGGCGAGACTGCCAAAAGCTGGTGCGGCAGATACGTGACCGTCATGCAGGATGGTTGGGCATCGACTCAAACCGCATCTCCGGTCATCACTCACACCGTGAATCTGGAATGCAGAAGTACGCATTTCTTGAACGCTGTCGCGACAACCGCAGACCAGAAGACGACCGACCACTGCGTCACTTTGCTACTGGAAGCCATTGTGGAATCTGAAAGATTACATAAATGTAAAGTAATAGCGGTTGTGACCGATAACTCCGAGTCTGCGACTTCGGTTGCGGCTAGGATACAAGAGAAGATGCCGGACATTTGCACGTACGCGTGCAACGGTCACCTCATCAACTTGGTCGGTAGCGGTGTATGTCAAGGCGAGACTCTAGATGACGTGAAACGAATTCAGAGATTCTTTAAAGACCACACTTTCCCGAAAGGGACTTTGAAGAAGGTTCAAGCCCTAGATCCCCTGGTGCCGAACGAGAGCAAGTGGACATCGCAGTACGCTTGCTTGCAGAATTTTGTCGATAACCACGCGGCGTACGCAGAAATAGCGATGAAGATAGAAACCGATATACCTGTAGAGATTGTACAGAAGCTGAAAGATTTGATATTTCTGAACAATGTTAACAACAGTATCAAGAATCTGAGACCGATCGCAAAGGCACTGAAAGCGGTAAGTTGTTAAAAGGCAATAAATATTCCGTTATGTTTGGAATATATAACAAATGAACATGTTTGTTTCCTTAAAGCTTCAGTCCGAAACAGCAATCGTGGCGCATTCAGTAAAATTCTGGATTGACATCAAGAAGGAAGTTGAAGTTCCAACCGCTTTCATGAAACGGTTCGGTGAAATACTTCAACTTGGTCTACCGCCATTTGCTTGCGCTGCATACTTACTTCATCCCAAGTTTAGAGGTAAACTCTATGATCCACGCAACTTCTTTCAAAACTTCTCTATTTTATGATTGATGATGGCTTGGATCACTAATTCCCAGGTGAAGGCCTTCCTCCGGCGTATTCCGAGACAGGCCTGCAATGGTTGGTTCAAAAATCAAGTGAATACGTTTGCGCGCAGATGAAGCTTAGCCAAGATGACAAAAACTATTACTCAGCTCCATTGATGAATTCGGATTTGGTTGAGGGAGTTTGCGTGGAGAGAGATGCAGACAATGACAGGAACCGCATGTCTGCCGCAAACTGGTGGAAGGACATGGGCAAGAAAATGGGCAGCCGACTACCTGAGGGTCTTGCGGAGTTGGCGGAAAAACTCCAACTACTCCCTGCCTCCACGAGTAGCACCGATAGGGCTTTCTCTACGATGGGACCCATAATGACCGACACGCAAAATAGGATCGGAGGGGAAAAGGCATCGAAGTTATACTCAATTTATCGTACTTTGTATGGCGTAAACGATCCGCTTGATAAAATATTGCCAAGCTAAACCCCCGTGTGAATGCTATTTACACAAATTATCGAAAGCCCATTGTGATTCGTACAGAGTAAAGTCATATTGTACCCATATTTCTCTTACATCTCTATATAAAAATATCTACTATTCCATTCACAAAATACTTTGTATGATAGATATATTTGTGTCCTGTGCAAAATGTTGTAACACTTTACACACGCAATGCAGCATTTTGGATTTTCCCATGATGTCCAATTTATTACATATTTGAAATAATCGATTTTTTATCAAATACCATTTCAATTATGTAAATAGATTTACAATGCATTGAAATAAGAATATCAGAGCTTACATATTATATCATTTATCGAGTGCCTGTAATTGTCATTGAATGCAACCCGACTTACATTTGAAAATAAATGTAATTTTGCAGTGTCCATGGATTAATTATACTGTGAAATGAGGATCTGAAATTGGTGAATAAAGACTTTTCAAATGGTTGATTATTACAGGCTACATCAGTGATCATGTAGGATAACATTGAAGAATTTAACCCTTTCACTCCTGAAATAAGAATCGCATTACGCAGCGCTAGATCCTTTGGCAGAAACCTTTCCCACTGTTAATATAATATAAACCATGTTATAAGATGATATCACTACATTGAAAACTTTGTGTCCATTAGAAAACTTTTTTCACTAAACTGAGAGAAACTTTTTTATCAATGTAACTGTTTCTGTGGCACCCAAATATGGTTTTTAATACAAAAACACATAAATGACAATGATAAAAACAACAAATTGCAAGTGTATATACTTACAATGCAAATGTAATGAATTTATCTTAATATCCAATTAGTTAGAATGTTCACTCCGCCATTACCCCCCTCTTGTACCAAAACCGTGCTCTGTAATCATCGCTGCAAGTCAGAAATGCAGGTCCAGTTGGAGAATGAACAATGCATCTCACAACATTGTTATGTCCTAGAAAAACAAGTTACACAAGAAATACAATACACAGACTTTGCATCATAAATCTCACGTACCCAGAGATAACAGATCTTTTCGCGCAGCGTTTCTCGAGTCCCAACAGCACAAACTAGTTGTCTTTTCATCTGGGAACATCACTAAAATACACAACGATTATAAACAACTTCACAATACCGTTGACCATAATTTAAAATTACAAGATACCGTAATCTTCCGTGTGATTGAACACCGCGTGAGTACGGTGAGTTTGTTTTCCCGTTGCGCCGGCACCCGTGTACGCGATTAAACACCGGCTAGTCGAAAGTTCCCACAGTTTGACGAGGGAATCTTTGCCACTGGACAGGATATACTGCATGAACAACAACCATGTTCCTATTTGTAGTTAAAATTCACCGATCCCAATATAATCAATCCCATTTAATACGAACTTTGGAGTTTTTTGAGAAGACAACCGAACACACTTCGTGTCCGTCGTGAGCTTGTTTGAAGGTATTGATGCATTTATTACTCACACCGTCCCATAGTTTTATATTTCCATCTTTTGAACTGGAGACGTATATGCTGCCATTAGGACTGTACTTAATCTGCAATGCAAATTATCAACTTATACATTTTTAAAGTGTGATTTGCAATTTCACGTACACGCGCCACATACAGCTGTGACAGGGGCGTGATGCTGATCTTGGGGAATGCCGGAAACAAAACATTGGCCAGTTGTGACATCGTACAACCTCACTACAGATAAATGCATTTAATATTGTACATATAATTAACTTCAGTTTATGGCAGAGTTTACTGATATACATATACGTACATGTTGGTTGATGAGTTCCAACAAGAAGAAAGTCTCCTGATGGATGAAATGCCAAACAACGGACCATTTCTGCTTCCTGCAAACAAAACATTTTGCCATTTCCCAAACTTCTTCGATCCATCGTGAAGAAAATCTCACGTGAATGGTCTTGAACGCACGCTTGACCGAAGACTTGGAAAAATCAAAAAACTTCACTGTATAATCCAAACTGCCTGATACCAACACTTGATAATGTGGGTGAAATTCCAAACACGTCACTTCCTACCAAAATCAAACACATCTATTTTATAATACGTGTCATTCTAAAACTTCATGATGTTTAACACAAACCAGTACCTCAAGATGGTCGTACAATGTTCGGATAACAGGATGCGACTCCATACTTTGCTGCGAGGAATCCATTCCCATATCGGCCAGATGTGCACTCTTGGCCAGCATTCGATCTACGTCCAGAATCTATAAGAAATGAATAATTACAAATACAATGAAAATTAATTTCCAGACTTATTCTGCACATGCATGTGTACCTTTATGGATGCATCCACAGAACCAGTAGCAATCAGCTGGCCTGCAAATGAAAATAAGTTGGAATTGTGTATCAAATGAATTAACTGGATAACATGAAGTATTTTAATTTATACGGAAACAAACCATCATGACTGAAGATTCCAGCACGACATTGTGCTTTATGCGAAGTCACATAGCATGTTTCATACAGAGCAGGTTCAGGGGCGGTTGACTGCACTGAAATATTGTATTAAATTCAAAAATTGTTCCATTATCTGTGCATTAATTAAGAGTCTAATTAAGCAATTCTGCATCTACAACTTGCCATCAGTTTCGTACTCCAGATCTATTCCTGAACATTGGGCTACTGCGTTGTCAGATTTTAAGAATTGCTTGCCTGTTTGTTCTGTAGAGAAGTAACAAATTAAAATTCATCTCCCATTAAATTAAATTTAATTACATCGCATTAATTAATAACAATCAAAACATTTTATTAAACTGAATTACCTTCTTCTGTTTTTTGGCCCAAATTTACTATATGGAAAAGTCGGTCTGAAGGAGGACATGCTGGATGAGCCTTCACAAGATTTGACAGTGAAACCGCCAAAGACTGATGACCATCATAGAAAAGTTGGCTAAAAAAATGTATGCAAAACATTAAGACTTTGTGGCCGACTTTGTTAATAATTATTAATAATGGAAAAATTATTCGCAAGAGTTGCACCAATTAACGGTCAAACCGATCCACTAGTTTTAATTATTTTTATGCTGCACATGCAACAAAGTAATATTGCGTCAGCAATTATGTTGCATGTGATCTTCCTCGTCCGCAAGTTTTCATGCATAGAACGAATTGAAATATTGCACCGCAACGGATTCCACGCAACATACTTGCCGGTTATAGTGAGATAAATCTAATAGAAAAATTCAATGTATCACCTAATTATCAGTCTGTAGAGTTGATCCCTCTGTTTAACCGTTCCAGCAGTCTTCCCAAAGCTTGACATGTTCGCTAATTTGGTTTGCTTCCCGTAGAAATAACGATTTTTGACGTACGAATTCAATACGTCCTGTTCGCTGGCGCAAAAAGCGAAAAATGGCGCCTTCTCAACGCGGAAACGTAGCGCCCCCTGGTTGCAAATTGCCGCAACACCAATGGCAACACTGAAGCCCATAATATCGCATAATACCCTTGCATAATATAGTTTGTACAACAACTTCACATCTTTTCAAAAAACAAACGCATTTTAATACAAATAAATAAGAATTATACACAAAAGGAAAGCAATAATAGCTGGGATAAAACTTTCGTCTCGGAAATTTTTACATTATCATGCAGTGACATCCCCATATTAATTTCAAGAGCCCCGGCCATTATTATTTCTACCCGCGTTTCTACCATAATGGGCATACAGCGTCACACCCCACTGGACTCCCTCAGCCAATCAGCAATTTGATTCAGAAAACTATATTTTCCAATAGAAAAGCGGAGGGATAATTTTTGTTTTGTTCTGAGAAACACACAAAAGGTGTCTGGCAGATTCTCACATAATAATCTTGCAGAGCGCCAACTGAAATCGTAATATATTTATTAACTTTTTTAAACAGTCAGCAAATATATTATTTAAAATATGTATTCCGCCGAATAAAATTCCGTTGTAGACCCTGAGATCAGGTTCACATTTCATCAACTTCTTGCGAGTAATTACCATCGGATTTACGCTGCAGAATTCGGTCGCATTTGGGGCACGGCTGGGAACTTGTCATGCACGCGGCATGATAAACGGCAAGGCACCTGCTACACTACAAAATGAAAAGCATCAAATTAATTATTTGGAAATACACCAGAAATAAGCACAACATTTCTACCTTGTATGTGATGTCCAACTCAAATGGGAATATTACTTTTGGGATCTTGCATATCTCACAGATAAAACCCTTTTGGCTGCACAGACCGCAATCCTGCACGTGTTTTGCTGCAAAAGTTATCACTGGATTCAGGAACTGAGCCAATGTTCCTGTTGAAATTTGCTGTAAATCCTGTAATTAAGTAATGAAAAAATAGCAGTAAATCAAATTTCCCAAATATTATGGTAATGCGTGTATGTAACCAACCGCAAGCGAATAAAGGTGTATGTGTTCGTAAAGGTATTCTCGTGGCCAGATACGTTTCCTCAAATCCTCTGCCACAGATTCACGGCAAGTGAACAAATAAGCCCTCAAATAGCCCAGCTGTGTCCTCAAACCCTGTAAAAAACACAAACAACAAATCAGTTTAACCGGATTAACAGCCATCGTCATGTTAAATCAAGATCATACCATTATTTCAGCTGCCTCATCCACAACTTGGTACAATTTTGCATTTTGCTCATGTATATTGAATAGCGGCTCTTGCTCGATTTGTTGCAAAAATATTTTGGTGTGCTTTGAAACTAAATAAATCCATACATCAGCACATACGTCTTTAAAATAAATCCATGTAATTATACAGTGCAACTGTCACCTTTATATTTTCGAAAATCCCAGTTATGTATCACTTTAGCAGGAATTATACTTTCTTCGTTCTCGTGGCACTCGTGACAATAGTAGCAACCGTCGTACGCGCACACTCGAGCTTTCCCGTATACTACAAACAATAATACAGACTCTTATTACTGTTAGTAGATGAAATTTCTTAAATACTACTAGGTACTATGTTGCGCAATCACACACTCATGCCAATAGGCCTGCTGCATCCTTTGCACTGATAGTTCTGCGAGTCCAAACCAATTTCCGGACAGAGTTTCACCAGAATTGCAAACAGTGCTCGTGTCCTCTGAAATAAGTTAACTACCACCATTAAACATCATTATTACAAACTTAAATATATTATTGTACTGTTATATATAAACCATGCAGATGACAATGTATCACCTCGTCAGCGTGTTCAGATGTAACAAAGTAACTCCGCGGTATGATTTCAAAGTCCATGCCTTGCATCATATCTTTTTCTTCAGGGGAAGTCTTAAAAAAAGCAGCAACATTTATATTTTTCAAAAGTATATTGATACTATTCCACAGATCAGATAGAATAATACCTGGGATTCTCTGTCTTGGCATCTCCAAGTTTCCGGTGCAATGCTGTCAAACATGTGATTGAAGTTTGGTGTTCGTATTACGGTGCCATCCAGTGTGTTGTAACTGTGCAACAAAGCCTTGTAGCTTTCTGAAATAAAGATTATTATATTACGTAATGTTTTTTTCTCGCAGATTCTTGTCTCAAATAAACCACTTGTATACCTGGATCACCCGGAGTGGTTACCGTACCAGTGGTTGAAACACTAGAACACCCCGTCTCATCAAGTGGAGATGACCAACCAGCTTTAACTAATAAGCTGTTGCCAATCTCAAGCAAACTGTCTTCAGCACTGAGATTCAAATTCGCATCCAACGTGTCGTTACTTTCGATTTGCTCTTCTGCGGCCTCTTTAGGAACATCCTGTTTTTGTTCCTCCGAGTTCTGTTGTGTCTGGAGGAGCATGTCTTCCGGAATGGGTGGTGGAGGATCTGGACATGAACTTTGACTGGAAGATTCTTCTGTCACATCGGCACTAGGAACTTTCCTAGGAAGTGTTGCGGGCCGGTAGATTATTTCCCGCGCCGGTTCTGGGTTTTGTTGCGTGTCCGCTGTAATCTTCTGTTTTCTTTTGGATCCAGGGGTAAGTGTGTTGCCATCGTCATCGAGGCACGAGGCTGTAAAAAGTTATTCCCTTCAACATGAGCAAATAACTGTTACATGTGAGGAATTACCAATGTCAACTCCTGTGACGACCGGTTCAGGGGCAACCGGATAACTCCATAGACCGGCAAAGGAAATCGAGCAGAGGCCCCAAACATTCAAAATGTGTGAATTGCAAGCCAACTTGAACTGCAACACCCCTAGTCCTAAAATAAAATAAATAGCTGCTATTATTTTTCAATCTATTAATTTTAAACAAAAAAATGAATACATATTTTCATGATAGCGTGAGATAATGTACTATTTTTAAAAGGAATAAACGACCACCTTCAATGTATTTCCTCGCAATATCGGGCTGTTCCGGGTCTCGCAAGTAAGCAGTTGCCTTGTAATAGTACCTATTCCAGGCAAAATTTGTGTATTGTAATACCGAGCGCATAATTTTACGTGCAATTAGACACACACTCTAATGATGATTTGTCAGCAACCATCACAGCAAGATAACTTTCCAGAAGACCATCATTTAACGCTATTCTTATCCAAGCCTGAAAATAACATACATATATCAAAATTCATCCAATATGATTTCCTTGTAAATAATATGTTTTTATTCACACACGTACTCTGCATCTGCCAATGTCCGTGTTGATTCGACTAAGTCGATTGATCTGTGAAATGAGGTCCTTGTGAGAAAAAACGAGAAGAAATGGCCAGAAGTTCTGATAATAAATTAATAATACCGTCAAGAAAACGTGGAAATATTTATAATATCATTAATTATTAAAACCTTACTGGTTGAGGAGGTTTATCATGTTTTGAAGACAATATAGCCGATACCTACACGAGAAAAATCAATGCAATATTAATGTTTTATATATATTACAATTGCGTTAGTAAGATTACGAAATATATAACGTAAGTGCCTTTTCAAAAAAGGTATCCTTCAAACCATGGATGAATATTGCTTCAATATAATTGCAGATGTGATCGGAACAGTCATCACTGAAAACATAAATTGCAGATAAGTTACAAGACATTATTCCGCAATTTAATATATTGATATTTTATATTGCAAAATTTATTATGGTAAATTAATAAATTCTACAGATACAATTTGATGAAGTAAAACAGCAAATAGGTGCAATGGTTTTTTGGTATTTCTATAGAATACGTATACACGTGCTATACTGAATAATTATTTTAAATTTCAGTGGCGTTTATTTGATGACTTATGCAATGTTCAATCATTGGTTCAATAATGCACGAATGTGAACCTGTGAACGAGTTCATCACTGTTGATATGTCGTTCTTGAAGAACTTTTACAGCTTGACCTAAGCCCTGGGTTAGGTAATCTTTTATGGACATTTCTCTGTTTACGTCTTCATGCAATGGCGACGTTTGACCTATTCGAAGAAAAATTGAAACATGACAAATAATTCGAATGTATGAATTGCGATTACTCTTATTACCTCGCCGCCATAGCAAATTACTCATAGTTATCTGGCGATTAGATATTCGTAATCTTTTGTAACGGGCACCGATAAAAAGGTACAATAAAACTCATTCTCAAGACCAGCTGTTTGGCTGTTTACAACCGATTTTAATCCATCTACCGCTCCGCTACCTTTCCGCTACCGCAACCGTAAGGTCGCTGTATTGTAGCGCCACGTTGCGGTTAAAGTATGAAACTGTTATGCAACTGCAAACGGCGCTCCTGCTAGCGGCGACTGAAGGTTGCATCGATACAGCCAAGGAGATACAGCGATCCTTGCAGCGATGTCATAAATTATTCACGCAAGTCTGAACCCCTTGCTAGTCGACATCCCGCATGCGCCTTGAACCAAACCTGACCTGACCGGAACGGCGCATGCGCGGTTGGATGCCGACTTGCGTGAGAAGTTCACAATCAGGTGTCACAAAGCGGCGGCAGAAGGGATGAACCCGACCAGAGAGGTATTTTATCGTTTTCTAAATATAATTATTTAGGAACAAGATAAACCAAAAATTCGGCCAGTATTTCGTCAAAAATATGGATCTTTTCGGCGATCTTCCCGAACCTGGTATATGAAAAATTGATTAAGCCTTTTCGGTGCACTGTAAAATTGCAACTTTCTCCCTTCTACATGCAGTAAACCTGACAGGAGATATGATACCGAAAGAAAGTAATGGAGAAGATCACGAGATTCAGTACAAAAAGCGAAAAGTTGACGATTTTAGAAACGACTGTAAGGGGATTGCATGATGTCATTGAATTTTTGTCGATAGAAAATGAAATTTTGTATACCTTATTTGAAAATGCAGCAGCTGACTTGTCATTGCGAGGGTTTTCTGCTGAAAGGAAAGGTGAACGAGATGAAATGCAGGATGCCCATGTAATGATTGACGACTTGACGAGGTCACGTGACCTTGAAGTGGACTGCTCAATGTAAGCAACTGGACCCCGGCCGGCAACTGAAAACGAATAAAATCTACTTACATATATACATATATATTCACAGCAATTGAAAGTGTGTTGTTACCACATTGAAAATATAAAATTGCAACTCTGTTGCATATGATGTAATTCCCAGGGAACGATCATGGAATTTTATATTTTTATTATGGTTATAACACAACCTGATCTAATATTCATACAATTAACTTTTAGAAATTGAAGTGCAATTATTATTATATTTCTGTATACGCAAGTATATGCACTTATGCTGTATTTTGTCGCACACAGAACTCGGTTAGCGTACTACGCGGTATTCGATGGTCACGGTGGATCCAGGGCATCGCAGTACGCCGCGAAGCATCTTCACGTCAACCTAACATCACGGTTTCCCAAAGGCACCCGTTATCGCATTTCAATTCACATGAAACAGGCGCGGTAAAATGTTAAAATCCAGACTTTGATTGGAATCGCGCTACCATCCGTTTCCTCAGGAGACGTCGACACCGTCCACCGAGACATTAAAAAGTGCTTCGTCGAGGTCTTCAAGAAAACGGACGAAAACTTTCTCAAAGAAGCATCCAAACAGTACGACCCACCACAATGTCCCCACAAACAAAACTTCATTTCTTATAACAGGTTGTCTACAGGATAAAGGACATTCAAAATGTCTAGCTAGAAATTTTCCAGGGTTTAAATGAGTAATTCCAATATTTGAAGGCTCGTTTCAAGGGTACTATCAAAATTCCAGGGTTTCCAGTTCAGTAGACAATCTGTATAAGTGGATTTAGATATCTATTTTGCTGTAATGACACGGATATTGTGATATGCAATAGTTTAATTTCAGCAAGCCTTCGTGGAAAGATGGCACGACAGCAGTGGCAATCGTCGCGATCAACGATACGCTTTACATCGCTAACTTAGGAGACAGCAAGGTTGTACCTTGACTATTTCCATCAAATGGACTATTTAAAATCAAACCCTCTTGTCCTTTGTTTTCAAGGCAATTTTGAGTAGGTATAGCGAAGAGAAAAAATGTTACGTACCGGTTGCCCTGACCGTCGAACACGCGCCAACGGAGTACGCCGAAAGGATGAGGATCCAGAAGATGGGTGGCCAAGTAAAGTGAGTAACGATGGACCAACATTGACAAAACTCTTTCGTTGAAGGATATGTACATATGTAACCACCGGTGTACTTCTGTTCAACCTGCGCAGGGACGGTCGCGTTATGGGTGTTCTCGAAGTTGCTCGGTCCATCGGTGACGGCCAATTCAAAACTTGCGGAGTCATTTGCATTCCTGATGTGAGAAGATGCAAGTTGTCACAGCAAGATAGGTACAACTGTGTAAAGAATTCAGTAATGTTACAATATAACTTGTGTGTTATATCTTGTGACAGGTACATCATCGTCGCGTGCGATGGTCTCTGGAAGGCATTCAGTCCAGAAGAGGCAATCAGTTTTGTAGATGAAATCCTAAAAGTAGGTGTATTCTGGCCCAATATCAATGACTAATTGATATTGAGTAAAATGTTACTTTCGATAGGATGAGACCATCAAAGGCACGGAGTTCAAAACCGTGCTGGAATCTAGATTCGAGGCAGCGTGCAATAAACTTGTGAACGAAGCGGTCCGAAGAGGCAGTGGAGATAACGTTACAATTGTCATAGTTAGTGTTGGTGTCTGATATTATTAGCTCACATTATGTAAACGAAATTAAATATTTGCACAAGTTTGGTTTTCATTCAAGATAATACACAAGTTATTCAACAATTAAATTTAACCTCCAGTTAAGTGCTTTTCAATATACAGGGTGGACGGAAAGTCTAACTGCAAGCAATCACTTCTAAACCATTGTATGTATCCAAAATTTGAATAGGGGGACAAATAGGAAATAAAGGGTTGCAGAAACAATGGTGTGTTCCAATTTGATGTATGACCTTTGCTTCAAGGTCATCCGGTTTCTAACTTTTGAATTATTTGAGATAGCACAAAAATGTGAATTAGTGACGTGGGGAGCACTGAATTAGAATGCCAAGCATCCTTCCAATTGTGGAACTGTCACGATGACGTCGGATTCGCACCAAAACGACTCCCCCCCCCCCAAGTTCATTCTTTCGTTGAACAGACAGTAGTACACTACTTTTCATTTTATGGACCATTTATGTCCAAGTTGAATACGAAAAACGTTTGGCGAAAACTGTGGGAAATACGATATGGATGTAAAATTAGCTCGATATCAACTTTTGATGATATTATCTTTAATTATTTCGTTTGATTCTGACCATTGTTAGCTTTCGGCAATATAAAACTTTTAATAGGGAGAAGGTACATTTATTGTGCTTAAATTACATAATGTTTTGCACTTTCCTTGCTTTTCTTTCGCAATAGGTCGCATAAATAATAATACACAGATGTTTTCTTCTTGGCTCGAACGCGTAAATAAATAGTGGTGATAGATAAATAATAATATGGCGATGTTTTTTGTTTTGTTTTTGTTGGCAGGTTGCAGTTGACCAATCACGTGTTGTCCTCGTTGGACGTTTGAGACCTGCACACGCACCCACTTTCCACCATGACGTAATCTTGTCCCGTCAGCGTCACAGGACCCAGTGGTACCACCAGAAACAGGTAAGGCAGATACGTTTGCGTGCATTTCCCCCGGATGACGTCGCACTCGTCCGATCTGAAATCAAAATGGCCGCCGTCGTAAAATAAAACATTGTAATTTGCAATGAAATGAGCCATGAACTTACACGCAAACTTCGAAGATGACTTGCTGAAGGAGATCCGGGAACTTCTGCACGATGGTCACCGGTTCCCCCGAAGTCAGGGACACTCCGTACCGAGGAGCTGTTGTATTGTACGTTGTCTTACACAGCCGCTTGGTGGAGCTGCCGCTGCAGCTGCAAGAGCACACATTTATTTTTCTTTAAAGGTGAACTGACACGGTTTTGTAAGGTACCCTGAAACTTAAACTACCTGAAGAAAAGTCACAAAGAAAGCAA